>PNEQ01124831.1:16525-46158 GCA_003012365.1 Medauroidea extradentata
AATCAGGGGGGTTTTAACGGTCAGCGGTGGTCCAGGGGGGGGGGGGGAGTTTAAAAATATTAAGTCATAGTTAACAAAACATCGATTTTCAGTAAAGATTTTTTGTCCCGTGCCATTTCATTAAATCTAGGTTCTACTGTATATCCTCAGTATTTTAAAAACGTTTTACAAACTCTGCAAGATTACTTGACCGCAAAATAGAAAGGTAAGGTCACAACTGTTACCATAGCTTAACATATAACTCTTCAGACAACAAATGCCTGAAGTGAAATAATCGTCACAACAACTTATCAACAAAACTAAGTTGTAGCATTGCAGAAAATGTATTTACAAAACAAACGCTACATGAATGTGCCCCCTTGTATTGGCAGAAAACGACATTCCCAATGGGTCCTTCTAGCCCTCATACACATAGCATAACTGTTTGCTGATGAATGTTTTTCCATGGTTCCACGAAAATGGACAACTTACAAGCCATTCAGCTGTAAACAGTCCTGCCCAGAACGTATTGCACTTCGGTACCATTTCAACAACTGACAATCAGATTGGTTCTGCAAAGCTCGAATTATATTAGTGTGGTGCAATATAAATCTGGTACCATAGCTTGATGTGTATTACTTTAGTTTTCAAAACTACTGTAACTTGTATAACTTTATAGGACAATGGCGGGAAAGGCAGCTAGGCTACTAATTACAATTAAAACAGAAAGAATTGTGCACAAGTACTCACAGGATGGTACTTGCAGATAAAAACACACACACATAGGACGAACACATTTCTCCGTGGACACGCGGTCACAACGTGTGCCTCCACTCACCTGATGAAGCAGATGTAGTCTGTTTTAATTGTAATTGTATAACTTTATCCTATCGCAGCTCAACAATTCTTACATACAGCAGTACTATAATTTTTGCACAATTCTCATATCTTTAATCAAAATCTGCTACACGCACGCCTTACTGCATCACCAATATCTACTACCTGTATGGGAAATTATTATATGGTACATGATTTTATTTACAAAACTTTTATGACAAAAGCACTGTCAAGACAAAATTCCACAACTTCTTGCTATTTCCATGACTCTTCCCCGTTTTCTAAACTTGCGGCAATCTTGACTTAAGAATTGCTGTTTACAATGAATATAAAAATATTGCCACTAAGCAGTACTACATTTAACATAAATGAAATTACTGTACTTTAAGGGTGATGATGCAATGTCAGTGTAACTGTGTGACAGAGATGTAATGAATGTTAAGTAAGCACTAGGTGAAAGTGTACGAGACCACAATCACCATCGTGTTGCAACACATCTGAAGTGTCTAGGGGGCCAGCGGGTCACGTACGAACAGAAATGTTCCCCCGAGCCTCACACGCAGGTGACGTAGCTTACCTGTGGTTCATCTCTTCATCTGCTTCAAACACATTATATGGCTTGAGAACCTCCTGCAGTTCGCTCGTCAGCTGGTGATCAATGGGCTTTGGTGTCGCCAAACTGATGGCAGAGGTCATGCCGAGCGTCTTTGAGTTGCTCTGCTGTTGCAGTTGTTGTTGCTGCTGCTGTTGCTGCTGAGACTGCAGCTGCGAGGTCCACATTCTGCACAACCACATTACAACTTCCAGTACACTACTAACAATGCATAATAATTCCCACGTATCGCAACAATCCAAGTCACACCACTGATTTTACTACAATGAACATGTAGAATATAATCACCACCGAACAAGTGGCTGCATACTAGGAGACTGGTGTGAAGTATGAAAGCTACAATAGAGAAATCAGTGCAAGGCTACCAGGAGCACATAAAGGTAAAGTAGTCCTGCCAACATAATACTGTGCAGTGTCTGTATCTTCCATCAGTGCATTAAGAGCTACAAACATCTCAATGTCCAGTGAGCACACACACTGCTAAGCATACGTTCAGACAAGAAATGAAACAATGGAGTGTACTGCACTCTGTATGAGCAAATGACTGGTAGTAAGTAATAACTGAAACAAATTCGGAACATGTTGCAGTGTGTATTATCCTTTTAAATGTAGCACTTTTATGGCACTCGCCTGTCAACGTTTATATCAAAATATTAAGATTTTTGCATTGCGGAGCAATAAAAATAACATTCAAATAGACTGACCAAAAAATATTTTTTTCAGAATTTTTTACACAGGTATGACCATTTTTTTGGAGTTGTTTCCATTCCAACAAATATAAACTACAAAAAACTAGAAGCTTGTAGACTATTTCGTAAGGTATGATACATTGGCCTAAACCATTTTTGATAAGAATGGCTAAATATATTCAGTGTAATTGCAATTTGATATTCTACTGTCAAGTTGTCTGCCAATAAAATAAATTTAATTGTAAAATTTATGTCATAAGGATATTTAAAATCAGGCATAACAGTTAATAGTTATATTGTCTGGTAGTTTAAGATTATTTTAAGCTATGGTACACTACAACTGAACTGCAAATGTGAGCCCATCAACTGAACATATGGTTGTTTGCGTGACAGGAACTGGGAGAAGAGTCGGCCATGGCTTTTGTTGAGGAACCATCCAAGTATTTATCAGGAATTTTGGGAAACCATGAAAAATCTGAATTCAGGATGGCTAGTAAAGGGGATCAAACCCAAATGTGAGGTCAACGTGTTAATGTAGTGTCACCTTGCTCGGTGAGTTTCTGAACATAAAGAACACGAGATACACATTGTTTACCCATGCAATTTCACTTTGACCACATCAATTGTTTTGTCTTTTCTCAGCAAGAGTAAAGTGATTATGAAGCACAGCAAATTTTTAACAAATGATAGTACATTTCCAAAATTAGGTCCCCAAATAATACTTCTGTTATGTAGGGATTGTGCTGATTATTTCAAGTTTAACTTGTAACCCTTCCAGAAAGTTATAAAAAAATTATTCTTATTTTCAACCAAAAACATAATTTGTTCCAAAATATAAAAAACTAAATGAAAACAACATTTGAACGTTGTTTATCAAAGGCACAGCATCTTAAATTTTAACGACCAATACAAAAACTATATTTTAATTTACATGTATGTGAAATGTACTCAATACTAAAAAAAGTTCCAGATGGCCACAGTGAAAGTCATACTAACACTAGAGAAGAAAGTGTATCAAAATACTGCATATCAATTCATCGCTACTAAAGTTACTATGTACACTGAGTTTAAGAAATTAACTTGACAAACAGTTGCATTCTGAGTTAGTCTGCAAGTCGATTAACCAATTAGCTCATCTAGTAACTTATACTTAATTATTTGGTGCGAGCTTGTAACTTGATTACGTTCCAATAAGACTGTAGTAATCAGTGCATTAATAAATTCAGTGAATATAGATGCATGAAAGTAATAATTTGTGACGTGCCAAAATGTAATTGTGATAGCATGCACTCAACTACATCTAAGTATTAAAAATTTTGTAAGGTAAAAAAGGGCATTAGTAATTGTACATTTCTCGTGTCGGGTAAAAAATTAACCATCATGACATGATGGTAATTAATATTAGAGTAATGAAGTTGTATGATTAGATTTAAGTATAGTTTAGGATCAGTTTAGTAATAACACATGAAAGTCAAATGCTACAAAGTCAGGAGAGCAGGTGGTCTGTCGTCACCATAGCTTGTTCAGGACCTGCCATCCCCACTTACCCTTCTTTCCAGTCATCACCCCTCTACCGCAGCACCTGTGTAACAACCTGGCAGTGGAGACTACTTTTATTTGTTTTATAATCTTTTTTTCGTTAAAGTCATAGTACAACATTGTAAATAAAATATACATTTCAAGTGTATATCAACAAATATGAAAATGAAGCTTAAATAAAAGTAAGAAATATTAAATGATGGTCAAAGGTAGCACTATGTTACGCTCACAACGGGTGGAGTTAGGTACAGTAGTTTGGTGTTCCCACCGACAGGAAGGCGTTCTCGCAAGGATTGTTGGACACTGGGTATCTTTTCCCACCAAAAGTAAATATGAAATACAGTAAAACCTGTCTATAAAGACCCCTCATGGTTCCCTAAAATACAGTCTTTATACACAGGTGGTCATTATAAAGAGGTTTAATTGTACAGTAAAACCCCTATTTTAAAACCCCGTAGTTCTTGAGGAAAGGGTTGTTATAGAGAGGTGGTTGTTGTAAAAGAGGTTGTTATAAAGGAGTTTTACTGTAATGTACAACTGCCAACTATCCATTTTAAGGATTTAACAGTACCATCTACAACAATAAATTTTTTTTTTTTACTATATAAAAAATTTCTTACTATCCACAAAATACTCAAACACTGTACACACCATATTTTTCAGGCTTTGGTAACACAGTTTCCCGATTATCCATGCAGTGTTCTTTTGATAAATGGTCATTCAATGTCAAATAACCCAGGCCATGTCACCCATCGAAACAGACATTTCAATAAAATTTTATATTTGTGTCGCTTCCACCAAGTAAAAGTCATATAAATGTATTATTGTATGCTCCTTATAAAGTTTCTTTTTACAGGTCAAAGTTGCTCTAGAGTTGTGTTTCGTTTTGTCAAATATGGTACTTTAAGAACCTCAGAACATTTTTAAGTTAAATTTCAGCAAATAAATTTTTCCAGTATAAAACTTTTTCTATAAGTCAAACACAATACACAGATTCAAACATAATTTTCCTGAAAACATCTAGCTATTTTTTCTTACTGCTGCAAAAAAACTTACTTTACATGAAAAGAGCATACTGTCTGCCTAGAACGAAAACTTTGTATGTCAGAGAAACCAAATTTTTCAGAAGAAGCAAAAAACTGTGTGTAAATCTTGTTTGGATATGTTATAATTTTAATGTAACAGTGTTGGTACTTAAATTTGTTCCTGATATGTAAAACATAGAAACTATAATTTAAAACTCACCATGAAGTAGCTCCGATGTACATGTTTTTCATTCTTAAAATGGTGTTTGTAAAACATACGAGGTTTTATATTTTCCCAATAGAATGCAGAAAAACATAATGTTGTAACCACAATAACAGATGAGATACGAGGTTTTCATTCCAATAATAAAAAAAAAAATATATTTTTTTTTAATTGAGATACAAGGTTTCATTCTAGGCCGACAATATTTTTAGTAGAAAAATTTTTAAAAGGCAATTCTAAAACGGCTTTTTAAATAATAATATGGAAAAATTATGTCAAATTATATTATATAGTAATTTCATTATACATTTTAGAAAGCTTTTGTTTAAAATTGTTACAAAATGTCACACAACAGACCTTAATACTACAGTATTAAGTAAAAACTGTTCATCATTATAATAAAATCACCTAAACATAAGGTGTATGTGTGTTGTGTGTATATACAGGACGATTCTTAGTTAGACCATTACCAAAATTAATTGAAAACAATACAGACTTATGGCCTAAAGTTAATAATGGAGTTACACACCCTTAAAATAAAAGGTTTGGGAATGTTTTCGTGTATGCAAATAAGAAACTATCTAATATTAAGGACCAATTTTTTGGTATAAAGTCAATGTGAATGAAGCTGTTAACAGTGTTTGCAACATCAACCTTCAAACATTAATAAAATTGGTAGACACATAATTGTAATTGTTCAAAAAGTGTTAGAAGTGCATTTTAACCAACATTTTTTGATAGACTAAGAAAGAGAAGATTGACAGAAACATGGTCGCCTTTGTGTGATAATCTTACAACACTGATCCTTGTTGTTCAAATATTCACCTGTTATTATGTAACCTGTGTAACGTATGCTAGGTGGTCTATCTACTACATGGACACAGTGCTCTGCAGCTTTGTTCATGTGGCATCTAGGCCGTGTAGTTGTGTAAACCATTCAGGTAGAGACCAGAGTGAGAGTGACAGAGAGAAAAAGGGATGATTTTGTGGGTGGAGGACTGAGTTACAGCATTGCTTAGTGAGCAGAGTCTTCATCGAGGAGACTGGACGTGGCTAGACTGTGTGTGCTGAAGAGCTATCTAATGCCGAGCCAAGTCCCAAATTATTTATCATATGTTATTTCATTTCGTCAACACCAATAATTTAAAATTATTTACTTTTTTTGTCATTAGGTCTTATAATTTGCTAACTAATTTAGATCCATTCAACAATTTGAACACAAACTAATTATTTTAAAATATCCCGTTTCCGACAAGAAAAGAAGAAGTATCTTCCCAATCTGTTTATAAATGATGGAATTCTGAGGCAACAAGCAACCAAATTGAGAACCTCCTACTTTTGTTTATATCTGTTAAAAATATGCTAAGTATTGAGGTTCAATAAAATTTACTGCACCCCTTACCAGATATGAAGTGTTAATTACTGACCGTACAAAAATGCATAGAAATACTAAAACCACTACAAACTCTTCACCGTAAAGCGAGCACTTTGGACAAATATGTTCAGAATATTCACTGTGTTAGCCTATCGTGGTGACCTCGTAAACATTTTTAAAAGGCTACTGAAACAAACATGAGACAGCAGTTCTCACCGCTGCCTTTCTTCCTACCATAGATTCATATAGGAATATTTACTGCGCTCTTAGCTGCAGATGACAGTAGGACCTACTTCGTATACTGCCTGTGTTGACTGTTATGTTTTTACAACTCTAAAAACATTATCATAAACAACATTATTGAGATAGCAAATGAATTTAACAACTATTTTCTAAATAATGTGATAAATTAAATAAAACATACAAATAATGAAGAAACAGATATTAATCTTTTAGGAAAGGTATGTACAATGGAACATAAAAAATGTGAATATAATGGTGCAAACCACACATGTGAAGCTACAATCAATTCTTTGAAATCTAAAAATTCTTGTCAATATAATGAGTTAAGTAGTAAACTCATAAAATTTTTGGCAGTGAGCTTAGTAAACCAAAGTTTAATATGTAAAAAATTTTTAGAGCACTGCTATCTTTCCTGACAGTCTAAACCATGCAGTAACCATCCCTACACATGCTTAGAAACGGGAATAGAAACAAAATAACAAATCATATACCTAATAGCCCTATATTTAAACACCTTTTTAAAGGCAATTGAAAAACTTATTTACAAAGATTGTATGATCATATAATAAAATTTCAAATATCACCTCCTTCACATGTTGCATTCCAACAAAATTATTCCAAAGAAAAAATTTTTCTCAGTCAATCATCACTATTTTAGAATTTTACTTTACTTTTTGCACACTATCGTAAAGCAACTAAATCCACCTTAAAAAGTGATAAAAATAAATTCTTCCGTCAAGTCAATGATATTAAAAAAAACCTAAGAAATTCTGACAGTATCTGAAAACTATGAGGAAGGAATATAATAGTGATTTATATCTCATTTTCAATAACACCCAAATAACAGACGCAGGTCAAATTGCTAACTGCTTTGCAGATAACTTCACTCCAGCCTTTTCCAAGTCACAATATACCCAAAACTCTCATAGTCCCTCTCTTTCACCTCATTCTACCCCATACTTACATACTGTCTCATCAATGGTACAGTGGAGCATCAAGCAACTTAAACCTTCACTATCTAAAGGACCCAATGGCATTCCCACTTCATCATCAAAGGCTGTACAGATATTTTTATTCCTATTCTCACACACTTTTACAACCTCTGCTACACCAGAGAGCACTTTCCCACCCTATGGGAAACAGCAACAGTTATCCCTATCCACAAGAAAGAGCCTAAGATCAATTGATAACTACAGACCAATTTCTTTAATTTGCACACTTTCAAAAATATTTGAGAAGATCCTTCATAAACACATTATTTTTCATACTCATTATCACCACCTTTTTTCCTTTCAGCATAGCTTCGTACCTAAAAAAACAACCAGCACTAAATTGCTTTAATTCTACTCTCCCGTTTACAAGACTGTAATTTCAAGGGAGCAATCTGATGCTACATATTTTGATTTTTCCAGAGCCTTTGACACAGATGATCACAATTCACTTATTAACAAATTACATTCTTGCTAGGATCCATAATAACACAGTTAAATTGATATCTAATTACCTAATCAATCGTAACTTAAGAGTATAGATGAATTATAAACTATCACATCAGAAACCTATCACGTCCGGTGTTCCCCAAGGTAGCAGCTTGTCACCACTTCCTTTCATTATCTTTGTGGATGACATTTCAAAAGTTATTAAACACTCCAAAATCGCTCTTTTCGTTGACAACCTAAAATTAAGCAGAAAAATTTCAACTATAGAAGATTGCTTGTTATTTCAAGACAATATCTCTTCTGTTGCAACCTGGTGCAAAGATAATCACATGACCCTTAATTCTGACAAAACCCAGCTCATCAGCTTTACCAAGATACATAAACCTATCAAATTTCCCTACTTACTTCTTGATCAAACCTTACAATTCAATTCCTACATTAAGATCTAGGAATCCTGTTTGACGAGAAACTTTTCTCTCATTATGATTTTGATCATCTTAAAAGCACCACTAATGGAATCTTCGGACTCATTAAGCACATTACTTACTATGCAACTAACCCTGAGTCTACTGTCTGCTTATATTACTCACTCATCCGTTAGATTATGTGGCAGTCATTTGGAATTCCTTATCCTTATCGGTCAATCATAAATTGGAAAAAATTCAAAATAAACACATCTCCTATATAAAACTGAAATTTCACACAGATTTCACTCCCATCCAACTCTCCCAAAGAAGATTACTCATAGATGGCCTGTTCATACATAACATTTTAACTAACCACATTTACTGTCCCAATATTCTACTTTACATTGGCTTAAAAGTCCCTCACCATGGTGCCACGCCAAAAGGCCTATGTAAATACTTAAAAGGTGACAATGACATACTTTTGAGACTAGTTAGTAACTATAACATACCACACACCAAATTTGAATTTGCTTAACAATATATGCAATTTTTGTTTGTAAAATTTTGACAATATTTCTAAGGCAGCTACCCCTCCCCAGGTCGACCAGGATATCCGCACCTCGTTCACACGGGCGGGGCAGGTGTTACCTTTCGTACAACTACCTTTCTAGGTAGGCTGTTTGTAATTTATTTAAGTATTGAACGTTGTATCTGTCCAGCTGTACTTATGTGTTTGGTGTCTATGTCTTGTATTGTCTGTCTTGTTCACGTTTGTATTGTCCTTGTAGTAAATGTTCCGGTTATAGCTTTAAGGGACTTTGCTGTTGTTACAATAATAATCAACAGGTGGTTGGTGTGTCAGAGGCCTGTATGATTTCGAAAAGTGTTTGATTGTGCAAATTATAATGTATTTTCCTAACAAAAATGCATCATTATTGGATAAGGAATAATTTGCAAAAGTTTTTTTGTTTACTATCTTAGTGAAAGAATACGGGTGATACATCTAAAAAATAAAGACAGCACGAAAACCTTTTCTGAAATAGTAAAAATAAAAAAATTGGGTGCCTCAGGGATCTGTTTTGGGTAATCTTTCGCTTTTAATTTGTAGAAATGATGTTCCAAATTTCATCTATGGACAAGGCAACAATAAAATATTTGCTGATGATACATGGTTTTTGGTGAGTCATAAAACAGACGAACAGTTAATGGCAAAAATCAAGGAGGTTGATTCAAAATTATCTGACTGGGTTACATCCAACAAATTAGTAGAAAATTTTCGTAAAACCAATTTTATAATATTTTCTGCACAAAAGAGTACAAATCATATTATGTATATATTTATATATATATATTTTTTTTTGTAATAATTATAAATTAAATAAAGTAGATGAGAAATTTCTGGGAATATAGATAGAAAAAATGTTAATTGGGAAAGCAATATTTCTTTTTTAATCCCAAAATTGACTCCAGCTGTTTTTGTACTTAGTTGCACGAGCAATGTATCGAAACATAAGATACTTAAAAGCATCAATTTACCATATTTTCATTCATTAATATCTTATGGAATAGTTATTGTTTTTGGGGGAGGGAGGATGGCGCTAATAAATATTTATATAATAAAATACAGCAATTAGAATAATTACACAGAGTTACAATATTGAAGTCAAAAATGCAAATAAATAAACAGCCACATAAAACGATCCTTTAAGAAGTAAAAACAATAATTTCATTTTATCTTAGATTCTTAAATGTGTTGGGAAACCGCTAAGTGAACAAAATAGGTAGTTATAATTATGAAACAGAAAAAGTAAATGCAACAAAACTTTCATATGGTGTATGTACATATGTGACATTTCCAAAAGATAAGCCCAATGTGCTATATTTACATTGAGTTTTTGGATTGATGCATAATTTAGTGGATTTGGTCTCGCTGTTTTATTCTATTCCTTTTCAATACCTAACTATTTATCTGGTTTACTTAGTGGCCCTCCAGGCCCGTACGTTCACGGTTAATTAAAATAATTTGACCTTACTATTACTGTATTTTTTAACTTTTTAAAGGATGGTTTTATGCATCAGGGTTTATTTATTTTTAATTTAAGTGTTATTTGCAGTTATTCAAACTTGAAGACTTCTAAAATTATTGTAAAAAGCAAAGATAATTCCGAAAATACACAACACCAACAAATTCCTTTAGGCTTTTCATTCAATAATAATAAGATGAACGTATGGTGTCAACACAAATATAAAACAGCTCAAGACTAAAAGCAGTACAAACATTTATTTGGTCGGGAACAATCCGCTGGAGTTTGTCTGCGTTGTTCTGAGACACTGTGGGCAGAATGTGAGGTTGCTTTTAGTCTGGTTCAAGTTTGTCGAAACTAACATAGTTATGTTTTAGATAGCATTGTCTGCAAAACAATTATCCTTTCAAAACTTAACATTTAGTTAGATAATAAATGCAGCTTAGACCTATGTACTGTATGTGTTTGACTAAAATCTAACTTCGACATGGAATTGACAACAAATACAAAAACTACTAACTATAGTGCCACAAAACTGAAAATGCATGCAAATCAAGTTGTCTGAACTCATATAAAGTTCATGATTGAGTATCTGCGATTCTGATAGCAATCATTATTACAATTGCACACAAAAAGTCACTGCTTTGTTAACACCACCTGTCGTGAAAAAACTAAAATTTATATAGCACTAGTTGGTTCCGCAACTTCGTTTGCAGGGTTTTCTATTTAATGTGATAATGTTCCTGAAAAAAAATATTTTGGAAAGTGCTAAATGGGGTAAAATGATGTTAATGGCCATTAATGTTAATTTTAGAAACATTTTGAAAAAGAAAATTAATCAACAAATTTTTTTGGTTAACCTGTTCAGCCTCCCACCTCCCCCGAACTATAAATTGTTACGGTAGAAACTTGTTTTTCTCACTACATTAAAATCATTTTGGGCACCTCGTTCTGTCCCTACAAACCTACCCCATTTTGACCCACCTCCCTCCAAAAGGTAATGTTTTTGTCAGCTTTAAATTTCGGGGTTGCACACGCACAACTCACCAAAATTTTATAGTATATTTGCTAGGGTTTAGGGTATCCCATTCTGCCCCTCTGTTCCATTTTGCCTCCCTGCTTAAAAAAATTATTCAAACCACTCACTAAGTTTATTTATTCATTAAATTTTTTGGCCATCCTGTCCTGTCCCTCTAACTTCTTTTGCGTCCCCTGCCCAATTTTTTGCAGAAATCTCATCGCAGTTGGAAGACTGGTATTGAACCGCATAGAAGACAAACAATCATTTTTAGGACATAAACTAGCAGTCCACCTGCAGCTCTCGTGTATTACTCGTAACAGTGAATAGTTACTTCAATTGAAAGATTTCTTTGTATGTCAGATTAGTAGCTCGGCCATCAAGTGTTAGTATAACTAAGATGCAGGTTGAGCTAACTCTGCAGCTAGCTACGTAGCTATAGCTGCCATCTGAAAAACAGTATCTATTCCAGCCAATCTTAACTATCCCAGGCCGTATTTATAATCATAGCTAAACAGACCTTGAATATGAAAGAGTATTTGGTTGGTATAAATAGTATACTTGACATGATGACTCGTTTACATCTACTCCGATTATTGATGGCAGTGTCCTCAATACGTAGGCATCTAAAGTTATTTCAAAATAAATGAAATGTTCACTCACTGGGCAAACAGAGGTTGTACAACCATACGTAACAGTAAAATTGCAGAATGTTAACTTCCCAATAAGTTACTTCTGTAATGCTGTACCGTAAAGTGGGTATACTTTGCACCACCAAATATATTGTTGTATAGGACATTTGGTAAAGGGAAGCCAGATTATGGCTGGGTACTCTAAAAATTAATTTTATATACTCAGATAATGATCGGTAATATTCCACCAATCAAAACATAGAAATATTATTTGTGGTGCAATGTTACCCATGATGGTGTAAAGTATACCCAGTTTACAGTACTTGCTTTTTGGATCGCTCTGCTTTAAGAGGTTTACAGAGGCAAACACAACATCCCCCCAAACTGGTATTTTAGTTTTTTTTTCTCATAATAAAAACTGAGCTAATTACTTATAGTGTTTACGTAAACATTCTGAAGCAAAATATACCTCAATATATCAACTGGTTAGGTGGATATCATGGGGTGAATGAAAACAAATTTTACGCTTTTTCGCCTTTTTAGTGATCGAACTTTGCAAAATCACAATCATGTGTTAAAAATTTATGTAAGTATCCACTGAAATGAAAATCCTGACAACAACCCATTGAGTCAAAGTGTAACCACATATTCATTTAATAACTTTATTTAATTCCTTCACAGCTCTAAGAGTTCGGATTTAGAAAAGTTCTGATATCTGTTAAGGGACATTTAGGTATTAATCATCATAAAACAAAAAGTAATTATGTAAGTGTAAGTGTGAGTGTGTGTGTGTGTGTGTGTGTATATATATATATATATATATATATATATATATATATATATATATATATATATATATATATATATATATATATATATATATATATATATATATATATATATAGACACACACACACACACATATATTTTGACGGGTTCGATAGCATTCATTAATCTTAAACAAAAATCTGTGAAATCGATATATACTGATCACTAACCAAAAGTATATTTTTGGTCTTTATGTAAACATCATTATAAAGCATACATCACTTCGTTATCTCGATAGATTTGATAGTTATGGAAGAATAATCGAAAACACATTGCACATATTTTCATTGCCCTTAATTAAAGACTTTAGAAACTTCTTGAAGTCCTGTATTGTATAAATAACCAATTGAAGGAAAAACAAGACGATAGCCCATTGGGTTCGAGCGGTACAGGCGATTAATAAAAACACATTCCCCCCACCCTCCTTATACAGACAGTCGCACTCGTGTTCCCGAACCCTGTGTGTCTACCTGATGACGGGAACAGATTCCAGTTCCCGAAACGTTGTAACACTGTCTGTCTGGAAAACTACTGTGTTTTGTTTCGCCTCTTCATTGTGTCGTTTGTCTTTTCTGCGTATGTCTGTTATCTGTTGCGTTTTGTCTCGTCTATTTGTTGTGTCTTTTTGTTATTTTTCTGTTTGTGTCTGATAGCCACTGTGTTTTTTGTTTCGTCTCATCGTTGTGTTGCATGTTACTTGGTTTTTATTTTATTTGTTATTATTTTCATTTATTATCTGTTTGTTCCTGGTTTTTATTTGACCCAATTCCATTTTGGAATTTCATGTTGTGTATGTATCTTGCTGACTAAAGCATAGTCTGCTTATTTTATGGTTTTCTGTTATTTGTTTAGTTTTCTTTGACAGTCATGCAATTTGCAATGGAGTACGTCCAAGAAACTGAATCCAGTCATGCACTCCCATTGCACAGTTCTTTCAAAGACCATAAAGGCGTACGTCTTCTGGCCTTCTCTTTTGGTAACATGTAGGTCTACATTTTTGTAGTTGACAGGCACAAAATCTCATGTGAACTTGATATTAACCACTTACTTGCTTAAAAAAAAGCCATAAAACACTGACTTTTTCGTACAAAAAGAATATATTGAGTAGCACCTTGAAAAAGCATCTTTATATATAGGACTACAACAAGAACCATAAGAGGCTCTCTGGACGGATAACCTGCTTCTTACTTAGCGACTGTTTTTGTAGACATGCTACGCTGCTACAAGTTCTTGTCTCTCAAATACGTCTTGATATCCCGTTGTCGTAGGTTATTACATGCCAGGTATTTTAATCCCTGCATTGCAATATATTACAATTACATATAGCCTATCCACAAAATATTAAAATAACACTTTATAAGAATCTCAAACATACATGAACATACAAGAAGATCAAACACTCGCAACGCAAATGGCCACTCTTTGTTTTGGTTGCCGTACGTCATAATATCCCCTTGGCGATTACAGGCTGGGTTTTATAATCCACAAATTACAATATATTAACTATACGCACAGTATATTAAAGTAACACATTATATGAATCTCAAACACACATGAACACGGTAACTTTTGAGCTGAACCAGCTCACCCTCATATTGTTTTCCATGAAATTGGTGACACTATATGATGCTGATATTATTTGTTTCTGTAAAGAAGACCAATAGGCTCTGAATTGTGCACCTACGAGCTCCGCCAATGAACTCGTTATCCCCCCCTTCTCTATTGACATCATAAGTTCGTTAATCTTCGAACGGCCTCGGCCGTCTTCGTGCCTTCCCTCCCCCTTTCCCACCCTCCTTGCGGCCGGCTATGCAGCGCCGTGGCTGCTTGTCTCGTGGCACTCTGCCTCCGCTCACCGTCCAGCTATGTACTGCACATCAACTCGTGGCTGACGCGGCACCCGTGTCTACTTGCCTTTATTCTGGTAAACCTTTGTTTGATTATTTATTTTTCTTTAGCTTTCACGTTTAGTTTCTTCAATCAAGTTCTCTATCACATTTCCAAAATGTGGTGCAGTTTCGGCCGTGAGGTGATCGACACCCCATTCAACCTTTTAGTGTGGTACGAATTTTTGCTTTGTTAAACTAATTTTGTTCAATACAACGCAATTCGGATTGCCTTTGCTGTATTTAAAGATGCTGTGTAATTCTATTGTTAATAAATGCCCCTTTGATTGAATTTTCATGAGTTTACTTCAGTATATGTTAGTGACTATATTACCAAGTTCCAGTGTGAGCAGTTACGTTACCTTGTCTTGTGGGTTGTTTGGTGTGGGTGATAGAAAGTGTGTGCCTTGGCGTGAGACTATTTGCTCACCCTAGATTCACAGCCGTTTGTCTTGTACAACTGTGTCTGTGTGAGATTCTGGCATAATTTTCTGTGCGACTCTGCTGCGGCTGTGTGCTAAGGCAAGTTGCGTTCTGTTTAAACTTTGATCCAAAGGTGATGTACACGGGACATTTTGTGGTAAATAGTCTGATAGGTTTCGATTTTTTGATATGCCACGTGCAGATAGTTAACTGTTTTCTGCTACATATTATGAAACTGCATCATGACAAGTGTTCCAGATTTTGTGTTGCAGTACAGTTATCTGGAGTTATGTAATTATTTGTGAAGTGCCGGAGTTGCATTTGAGCGGAGTGAGGATGTCACAGCGTTACGAATTCGCACTATGGCTTAGTTATATTAATTCTCTACGCTCCATTAATAATGTTAATTTGGGAGGCTTAGATGTTGCCAATGACGGTCCTGTTTCAGCGCGGCAGACCATGCTTATGGAGAGACTTAAGTCAATACCGTCTTTGACAGCAGTAGACCCTGATTCCATCATTTGCTTTTTGTTGGCTGTAGACGGTGTGTATCATGGATTGCAGGGTGACAATCAAGAGTGTCTCTTTTTGACTTTTTTTTTTGGCTAGGATAGGGGAGCAGGCAAGCACGATGTTGGCACATATTGTGTGAACTGTTGCCAGTTGTGAAGCATTCAAATTACAGCTGTTAGAATGTACTGGTGCCAAGTCTGTGTGGTCGGCAGTTAAGAAGCGATACACTGACAGGTATCAGCAACTGGAGGAATCAGCCACTGCATACATTGTAGCGTTCTAAATTGTGCTCGCGCAATGAACCTGAAGCAGCCTGAGCCTAAGCTGATCCGGCGTATAATGGATCATTGGTTGCCTAGTGCTCATTCGCACCGATTTGTGCGTGCTACGCATATCACTGTTGAGTTGCGTCTGCTAGCTTTGGAGGTGGATATACAACTGACCTTAGAAGCAGATTACTACCGTAATGTTCCCTTTGGACCAGTAAATCCAGATGTGTCGACCTTCGGGGCTGTTGTACAGACCGTTGCGAGTCATCACGTTGTCGTGCCTAACGTTAGGCGTCATTCAGTGACACGTGGCAGGAGTCAGATGGGGTGTGGTCAAGCCAGCGTTGCGAGGCAGGTAGCTTCAGCGTCCGTAAACAACTCGACGGGTACTGAGGGTACGATGTTGCGCTGCGCTAATTGTTGTTCCCGCAGACAGAATTGCACGCTCCCGGAAGTGAAACGTGGCTTAAGGGCGTGTTTTCGCAGTGGTCGACAGGGGCACTTACGATTTCAGTGTCAGGGAAACTAAAGTACGCCGCCCCTTTGCGCGTTAACAACACGAGGAGTTTGGCTTCTCAGGTGATGCGCATCGATTGTTTTGTGCCAGTGTCACTGTATGGCATTATTCGTGCCGCTTTAATAGATACTGGAGTCTCACATTGTTTTGTGCGTGAATAGTTGTGGGAATCCCTGTTGGCACGTGATCCACGTTTAAGTACTAGGATTGATGACTCTTCCACACTGTAGCTGTGAGTGGCAAACGGGCATGTAGTTAAGTGCAACTGATCTATCTTGATGCACTTCAAGATCAATAGATTCTCTTGGATGTTCCATTTTTAAATCATTCAAAATTTGATTGTTGATATTGTATTGGGTGTAGATTTCTTGTACCACACTCGAGCGGTGGTTGATGTGCATGGTGAACGTCTTGTGTTCAAATCTGCCCCCAAGGCCATCTGTCCGTTACATAAGTTTAAGACGTCTACCTTTGCCCTGTTCAGATGTGTTGTAGTGCCAACTCCCTCTTGGGATAAAGCCTTAGAAGATTTGTTGAGTGAATATTCTGACGATGTTACTACATGCATCGGAAGGTGTGATGTCTTGCCCAACAAATTTGCTGTAACCGATGATGTGCCAGTTAGAGTACAATTTTATTCTTACAATCCTCCTAAGTTGGCCATCATGCGCCAAATTGTGGGCAAATTGCTTAGTGAAGGTGAAATTTCGCCCTCGACTTCGGATTACGCTAGTCCAGCTGTTTTGGTGACAAAGAAAGACAGCGGACATCGATTGGTTACCGATATGTCAAAGGTCAATGATCAGATTTTTCATGACCCTTTTCCCGCTCCTACCGTGGATGCCGCTCTTCAGCACCTCGGGAAGTCTAGTGTGTATTCCGTGCTAGATCTTAATGCTAGTTTCCACCAGTGTCTTCTGCATCCCGATTGTCGGAAGTACACTGCCTTTCGAACGCCTTGGGCACATTTTGAATTTAATCGCATTCCTATGGTTGCTAAGTTTGGAATGCAGGCTTTGTCACGTATTCTAGACTAGGTGCTGTCCAACCTTAAGTTTAAATGTATCTACAACTACATAGACAATATCACAATGTACAGCAGTAGTTTCGAGGAGCACTTAGGGTATCTGCGCCTGGTTTTGGCTCGGTTGCGCTCTGCCGGCCTTACTGTCAATCCTGGAAAGGTCACATGGGCTGCATCGACAGTGAATTTCTTGGGGTATATTGTGTCCGAAGGGCACTTAATTATGGACCCTGAGCGATCCGACCTGTTGTTGAGTTCCCGCGCCTGAAGTGTGTTCGTGGCGTCTCGTGTTTTCTGAGCCTGTTGGGATATTACTCCCAATTTATTCCTCATTTTTCGGAGCTTGCTTCTCCGTTAAATTCTTTGAAGCGTAAGAACGTAGCTTTCGAATGAGGAGAAGAACAGGAGATCAGTTTTGTTAAACTGAAGACAGCCTTGGCTAATGCCCTGTCCTACTATATGGCTACTATTCGTGTTTCACGTTTCAGCGTGCAGTGTAGCTAGCGCTTGGTGCAGCGCTGAGCCAGTGGCGGGATGGCGCGTTGTGTCCGGTAAGTTTTGCCAGCCGTACGTTGTCCCACGGTGAACGTCGGTAAGTTCATTTGAAAGGAGGCCTTGGCGTGCATCTGGGGGATGGCTAAATTTGACTCCTTGAGCGGTGTTGAATTCAATCTATGTACAGATAACCAAGCAGTTTCATGGTGGTTGTGACATTCAAACGATTTTGGTAAACTAGATTGATAGGCTTATCGCCTGATGCGATTCCACTTTGCTATCCAACATGTACCAGGGTCAAATAATGCTGCTGCAGATGCGTTGTCGCGTATGTATGACCCCGACGATTATGTTGTCGAGCCTTCTAGTTCTACATCCTACGGTACCTTAAGCGCCTCCTTTACTACCAGCCAGCCAGAGTTTTTATGTGAGACTTCAGGAAGCTCAGACGAATGATCCAGTCTGTTGTAATCTGGTCGCCGAGATCCAACGTGGAGATCAAGTTCCTAATGTTGTCAAAGATGGGCTTCTGTACTACGTGGGACGCCGAGTGAGTCTCAAACGTCTTATGGTTCCTGAACGTTGTAGAGCTGAATTACTCTCTTACTATCACGAATCTCACTTTGGGGGTCATTTGGGACGCCAAGGTACCCTTAAGAAACTGTGTGGACGTTTCTCTTGACCTACCGTGATTAAAGATGTGCGCCAATACATCCGGCGATGTGACTTGTGCTTGCGTGCTAAACCTGCGCAAAATTCTAGAGTTGGACTGTATACTGTGGATTCGGTTTCTTACAGCAGGGAGGTGCTGCATTGTGACGTGTTCGCCCCTTTGGTTAGATGTGCCAAAGGCAACCTGTACATTCTAATATTGTTGGATGTTTTCTCCAGTTTTGTCATCTTGATAGCGTTAAGGTCTTTGAAGAGCAGAGAGATCACGAAGGTAATGTCCGACCGGATGCAGTCAGTGTTTGGACCTCCGATCAATCTAGTTACGGACAACACGTCATATTTTGTGTCAGTCCTGTTCCGTGACATGTACTTTCGCTGGGGCATGTCACGATATACCTCCAGTCCGTATTTCCCTTGCGGAAACAGAGTAGAGCTGTTTAACCGGAACTTGAAATGTAAGTTGACTGCTCTTTATCACTCCCAGCAGACATATTGGGATCAGGACCTGGACCTAATTAATTTAGGCTTTAATTCTGCAGTATCTGGAGTGACAGAACGTAGTCCGGCTCGCATTGTTTTGGGGCGAGATGTCCTGCATCCATTGTTTAATGTTTGGGGTGTACCGTCACCTGCAGTTCCTATGTTAAATGCCGCTAGAGAGTGACTAGCCGCTGATGTATTGGCTCGTCTGTATGACGAGCGTGGGCGCCTTCAGGCACAATATAATGCTGGCCAGGTTCCCTCAGATTATCAGGTTGGTCAGTCAGTCTACTGTAAATCCTTCTGCCTTCCTTTTCGTCCTGACGATCATGGCAGTAAATTCTTCACCCGATTTGTTGTACCCTTTGATGTAATTAATTTACTTGGTCCTAATATAGTGCTTTTGGCAGATCCGAACAGAGGGCGTATTGTTCGGAAAACACATGTGAGCCATTTGAAACACGCAATGGATAGTTCGGAAGACTAATTCCTTGCAAGATGTTGTGTTTCAGGGTAACTGAGATGCAGGAGGCATCGCATCGATCATTTGGCATCATCACACAGAAGAGATTCTCGGCTGCGGGAGGACAGGGCCCGTCCACCCTAACTCTGTTTTTCCCTGTAGTTATCCTGGGTGTCAGTCTCCTTGTGTGTTCAGGTAGTGAGGTGGAGTGTTGTTCGTGTGTGTAGTGTTTTGTGTTGTGTGTCGTAATTGGTGTTTGTCGAAGTGTTGTGTTTGTATAGTTATGACCGGTCGTCTGTGTTTTTTGGTGTTAGTTTTTGTTCCTCCGGAGGAAATATTCTGTTTACTATTATGCTTATTATGTTATTGAGGTGCACCTTAGTACAAGATTGAGTATTTTAAGAGATTTTTATATATTTATTAGAGTGTTAATTATTTATGATAGTATTCATAATATCTACATTGTGCCTTATACTCATTGAATCATGTTTTACTAAAGATTTTATAGTTGTTTGCTGTGTGAGAATTTTCTGTTATGTGTATTGTAAAACAGAGCTTTGTGCAAATATTTTGTACAATTTATTCTATTAAAGGGTAATTTTATTAAATTTTGTATGATACGGTAAAGCGTATTTTTATGTATTCATTGAATTTAACAGTTGCAGTCATGTATTTCCTTTTTTTTTTTTTTTTTTTTTTTTTTTTTTTTTTTTTTTTTTTTTTTTTTTTTTTTTTTTTTTTTTTGCCAGTATTTTTAGGGACGTTGTGCTTGCGTGATTTTGATGCTAATCATTTTATTATTGTTACATGTGCCCTGACCACTTCTCTTCCCGCATCCCTGAGGCACGAGTCTGTGTTTACTCTTCACGAACGTTAGAGGGGAACTTCTATCTGGCGCAGAGGCTCGTCAACGTGCTTTCATCTCGAAGGCGTGAACCAGTTCTAAATTATTTTGGAATTACCTGATTTGTACGTGTAGCAACCAGCATGGCCTGAGGTCTGTTGAGTCCCGTTGCATTTTTGGCTGGGGGAGTTGAGCTGGACCTGCTCACCCTCATTGTTTTCCATGAACTTAGTGATACTATATGATGCTGATATCATTTGTTTCTGTGACGACCAATACACCTTGAATTGTGCGCCTATGAGCCTCGCCAATGAACTCGTTATCCCCCCTTCTCTATCGACGTCGTACGTTCGTTAATCTTCGGGTGGCCTCAACCGTCTTCGTGCCTTCCCCCCCCCTCCTCCGGGCCAGCTATGCAGCGTCGTGGCTGCTTGTCTCGTGGCTCTCTGCCTTCGCTTGCCGTCCAGCTATGTACTGCAGATCAACTAGTGGCCGACGCGGCACCCGTGTCACTTGTCTTTATTCTGGTAAGCCTTTGTTTGATTATTTACTGCTCTTCAGCTTTCACGTTTAGATTCTTCAATCAAGTTTTCTATCTCGTTTCCGAAATGTGGTGCCGTTTCGGCCACAGGTGATCGACGCTCCATTTAACCTTTTAGTGTGGTACGTATTTTTGCTTTGTTAGCAATTTGGATTGCCTTTGCTGTATTTAATGATGCAGTGTATTTTTATTGTTAATAAACGCCCCTTTGATCGAATTTTCATGAGTTTACTTCAGTATTTGCTAGCGACTATATTACCAAGTTCCAGTGTGAGCAGTTACGTTACATTGTGGGTTGTTTGGTATGGGTGATAGAAAAAGTGTGCCTTGGCGTGAGACTATTTGCTCACCCTAGATTCACTCCCGTTTGTCTTGTACAACTGTGTCTGTGTGAGATTTGGGCACACTTTTCACACTTGTCAATGTCCGTGCTTTGTTTTGGTTACAGGTCGACTGATAAGGGTGCGGTTGTTTGTAAATTAGTTATAAAATTACGTGATTTAAATAGAATAAAATAGTTACTGACTAATGCTGGATACGAAGCTGTGTTATTACATTACGTTTCCTCCAAAATGCTTACTTTTTTTCACGTATAATACACACTACTTTCAATGTCTGCAGTGAAAGTTAACTGATTTATTGATCAGGGCTGCCACTATTGCTTCATCAGGTCATACAATCACGTCCTGTTGTTTTAAATGGTATGTTTATTCTGCCCATTGGTTACAAATATTGGTAGCATCTGCTGTTAAAACACGGAATTCTTACATGGGATAGACAGCAAGTACACACATTTTGCTTATACCTTTTCAATTAGTGTGTATGTATTTGAGTGTGTCTATTCACTGCAGTAATTTTATGGAATTGCATGGTCTGTTACTATGTATTGTGAGCATCATTACGTGTGTGCCACAAAACATATGCATCGTTCACAACGTTGACTGTAAATATGGTTCCCATGCAAAAATCGCTAAAAATTTTCCGAAATGGGAATTTTGATAGACAATTAACTAAAATATAACGTGAAGAAGTGGTGACATTATAATAAACCCTATTTCCTAAAACTTTGATAGTGACTAGGAATTTTATATTTTTGTCATAGTGATATTTAAACATGAATTTAATTTCTATTTATGTATGCTCGTCTCCTATGATACTCTTTTTAAGTATTTCACACAAAAAATTTCCCGTCTTCAATGCCCTCTCTACTGTTAAATATTTAGAACATACTGGTTACTACTCGCGACTGCATGTGTTATATTTTCATTACTTATGTGTAAAATATTGCATTTCTGCAATTTTTTTTTTATTAATTTTTGCACAAATAGCTATTCTTGATATTTACCATTCATTGAAGACCTGATGATAACTAACAACTTTTGTTTCAACTGAAGATTCAGGGCTTAGATCATGTTAAAGAGTTTGTACATACAGCCAAAATGTATTGGGTGCAAGGCTTTGTAAAACTTACAAAATAATTGGATCAATACAAAAAACACTTAACTTCCCTTAGTAATGAGCCTTGGGATTGGCAGTTCACATTTAACAAGCAAGATCACAGCTACAACAAACAAGCTACAAACTGAACAACTTTAAACTACACCTACCAATGCTGTGTGATACAACTGTATCAAGCTGAACAATCATTCTAACATAACTACATGAGATTTTTAAATGTGGAGTGTAGACATGAGCAATGGCGTATGGCCACAATCCAATAAAATTTAAACATAACTACACTATGACAGAACTTGCCAATGTTATACTAGGCTGCCTTCGTAATTACTGCAAGAACAACACAGAAATAGCACAGATTACCATATTACATCTGTGCATAACATAGAAACATTGAAATTATTTCAGAGAATATTTAAAGTCTTAATTTGCTACATTTCTACTGTTGAAAAAAAAAAAATCCTGTTATTGCTCTTTAAGCATCAACTAATCAATACATTAAAGCAATATTCCATAAATATTTCAAAATAGTCTACTATAGCAGTACAGGGCTTACATCCTGCTTTTATATTGGTTGCACACAACATCAACACTGCACAGAAAAGATAAATGTTAGTTAACTTCCTACGAGCAGTTTGTGTGCCATGCACCTATGTAAAAGTTCATACTTATTAATACACGTTGAACTCTTGCGAGCGTATGCTGATTGTGTGCTGTTGCGAAGATAGCCTAGCCGTAACTCAGTTATAAAGCTGCTTACCTGAATGCTGTCCCTCAACCAAACAATCATGATAAAAAGCTGCCAGCAATGTTACATGTTCAAAAATTACTTGACTCGAGCTGGGCCATCTGTGGACAGGAAACACACACATATTATCACAACAAATTACAATAAAGAGCCACATCATTACTTTATTACCTCAGCCATCATCAATTTATAACTGTTACCAAACTGCCATGTTTCAGTCAGAAAATACACTTATAATTTAACTTGCACTTGAGAAACTGTCTGATGGCAAACTATAAACTCTCCCTCGATATTCTACCAAACTTTCATCGTCAGCAACTCTAAAACACAGACTTCCTACCCCGCTCTGTTGTGTGCTCCTATCTGAATCTTCTCACTATTATGCCTTCTTCATCTATACTACGCCTCAGGTAACAGGCAGTCTAATACATACAAATAAACTACAGTAATGCAAGTTGAGGGACAGTACAATTAACATGACAAACATTTAAACTTTATTCAGATTGTAAAAATGTGAATTTGAGTTTCATTTTCATGTGTTTCATCACATTTTTCACAATACTCGCAAACCTCTTATATTTCTACTTGTTTAATTGAAAAACATAAAAATGCCAAAGCTAGCATTTCGCAAAGGCATAGTGGTAGCACATAAAGCTGTGTGTGTGATTGTTTAGTTACGTGGTAGTGAGTCGTACATGTAGAATGGATTCCTCGCAGAGTCTCAACATTTACCCTGATTTTCATTTATCTCTCCAGTAAGGAATTATTTTAAACATGCCTAAAAAGAGCCACAACATTCTTTTCGGGAATGAAATGGTATATTTTGTAAGGCCTTTAAAAACTATTAACACTGATAAATTTGGAAAAGTAGTGTTTCTTCCCAAAAAACAATCATTACATTCCTGTAGCTCATTAAACCAATATTAACAGAGTTATATGGCACACAACTGGATAACAGGAATTATGAGCACTGACCTTACTTAAACAACTATCAAACTTTGTGTAGCATTAGGTGTCAAATTACAACCATCAAATGAATAAGAGTCACGTCTCTTAGCTATACACTATCCTGGCTTTACATTGGTGTGGCAGCAAATAACATTAACTTGCCAACCAATCAGCTTACAGTAAACCACCCGGGATTTGATAGCGACCTGGAATTTGATAGATCAACTTTAAAAATGGCTGAAAAAATACCCCTTAAATTGTTTCTCTAAATACATAAGTATCAATACACTCCGCTCTTTTGTGTTGGCGGCCCATGCGTTGTCTTTGTTTTAAACCCATATTTTTTTTTTTACTTTCCTATTTCCTAAACGAATCGCTATTTCTAATATGAGTGAAACAAGCAAGTTCACGTCTTTAGCTTTATATTGCACAATATGTATGGATTTGATTTTTGCCAAACTGATAGCTCTAAAACATGTTGCTTAACATGGATGCTGTATTTCAAAGAAAACATAACATTGTTCTGGAAATAATTAAGGAAGTATTGAATCAAGGAATATGAACGGAACTGTATTTCCCTCAATTCAACAGTGAAAAAATGTTATAATCCACAACAGGTACATTTTACATTTTCTTTCACTTCTGTAGCTTTGTTTAGCCCAAGAAAATAAAACTAAGTATTTATTAGTGTTTCTCACAAAGACTTGTTTCTTTTCCCTTCATTTGTTTATAATACACCAGCTGACAGGCTGCAGCTTTACACAGGTGGAATTTCTGAAAACCAAACTAAAACAATAGCTTAGGCTATCGTATTAATGAGATATTGACAACATAGCAAAAACACATTTCAAAGAACACCTGGGATTCAATAACTCAACTGCAAGAATTGCTGAGAAAATACACCCTGAATTTATTGATTGTTTCTCTAGTGCAAAATTATCAATAGACTCCGCTTCGATTTCAACATTGCAAAATTTTTTTTATTTCTAATGCTATTTCTAAGAAGAATCGCCATTTCTTATAAAAGTGAAGCAAGCAAGTTCACATCATAAGATTAGTATTCCTCAATACGTAGTCTGTCTGTTTTGTATTTCTGCCTGTCTGATATCTCCCAAACAAGTTGTTTAACAAGGATACTATAACACAATACTGAAAAAAAAAAAATTGTTTTGGAAATATTTACAGTGGCTACTGAATCGATGGTCATGAATCCGATAGTGAAAAATTACTTTTGTGTGTGTGTAATATATATATATATATATATATATATATATATATATATATATATATATATATATATATATATTACACAAACTGATAATAAAATAAACACCAATCACATTCATACAAGAGGTAAGTTAGCATATAGAGTTTATTTACATTAAAATTTTTTTGTATTTGTTGCACAGCAGCCAACTAGTGTTTGAAATAACACAAATAATTTGTGTTCAATAAATATTAAGAGCGGGCATTGTCTAGGCCTATTAAAAAAATATTGATTTTAGAGGTAGGCTATTCTTTATCGATGAAAAATGTTTCTATAGCAGTTAGAAGTAGTCCTACACAAAGAAAATTAATTAGGTTAGGTTTTGGTTAGTTTAGGTTACGGAACATAACCTAATGTTAGGTTACCTATTTAAACTAACCCAATCTAACCTAATGTAACAGAAATGAAGCCTTCAACCAATTTGTTCCTATTGTGTATGTAATTGACGTCTTTTATAATTTAAAATAACCATTTTCTGTAGAATCAATGAAATTATGATAAAAAGAAATGTAATAAAAGAAATTAAATTAAAAAATAAAAAACGGAATTTCTGGTTTCTTTTTTTAATCATAGCCTAAGTTACATTATGGTAGTACAATTGTGAGTGTAAAACAAACATTAACATATTCAAGCAAGCATACAAGTAGTTTACCACCGTGTGTATTATAATGTGATCACCTTTCACAAGAAAGCTTAGGATTAGTTTTTATTTTCTGAGGTAAATAAAGGTTAACAAATTGCATAGTTATTTATATATGAAGCTATGAATTCTTATGAGCGCAAAATTATACCTAGTTTCATTTCCAAACTTGACATTACTGGATCTCGTTACAATTGGTTCTTTCTACTTTGCAAAATCTAAAACTAGCGAGGCAAAAAATTACTTAACCAAATGCACATGACTCGGACGGTAACAGAGGAGTCACTGAACTTTAATAATAAAGTATCTACACCCTAAAACCAACAAATTTCTGACTCCAACTGGGCCTCTAGACCGTCAGGCCCTGAATGATTATTAAACGTCTTTATAAAACTCTGCCAACTTTAACAATAAACTAAGAAACATCACATGACTAACCTGTCAAAACATTTGTAAATAAGAGACAACTATAATTGTGTAAGCTTACGTATAACCGCCTCACAGTATCTACAATATGTTCAGACACAGATATCCCCTTCTGACCCTACCCAAATGCTTGCTGTTATACAAATAGTTATTCATTTCATAAATTACATTCATGAACTGAAATTCAAAACGCGTTAACACGCAATACTGTAAATAACACGGTCTCTCGTGCAAATTAACGTAAAAACTGACAGAATCACGACAAAATTGAAAATTTGAATACTAACACAACCAAAACACCTTCAACAAAGTTGAAAATAATATTTAAATATTCTGAACAGTAAATTTGTTATAATTTCAAAGCTACGTTAAGTTACAAAACTAATTTTTTTAACAAACCACTCACAAACCTTGCAATAACAACAACAGCCAAACATCACAATGGCAATATGGCGTCTCTCAAGAATTTCGATCACGGTGCGAACATGCTAAAGCGACGCCAGATGCGTTACAGCCAGGAACCCCGAAAGAATTGTGGCTAGAACACGGTCTAAGAAAAAAGAGATATATAGAAAACATAGAGGGGCGGAAGCGCTTTCTAGTTGAAGCCCAATTGAACTTGTGTCGGCCATGTTTTCCATAGTCAACACAAAGGGGCGTGGCAGTGTGTTGGATTTAGATTTTAGATTTAGATTTAGTTTATTGCATCCTTAGATCTTTTTTGTGTACATTTTTGCACAAAGATATCGGACAAGTCGTATTTACAATATACAAACAAATGAATAAATTACTTAAGTTATGGATAATTATGTAAACAAAGCTTACAATGCATTGTGTGGCATGTAAAGCATATAAATACCTCTGTCTAACGTTTAATAAATTAGGAACGAGAATAAATCGTAAATACACGATGAAAACAACTGACGAAAATGTGCAGGTAGCGAGTAATTGGCTCACAATCCAAAAATATAATTTTAAAAACGTTTAAGTAAACATATGCGGACATAAAATATACATATTAAGCATTTCAGTTCTTTGTAATTATTGTTACCTCAGTTTTGTGTATACTACACTGTGTAAGACTTTATAAGTTAAGGTTATTGTGATAGCGCCGAGCAGTAGTAAGCAAGCGAAAAGTGATCAGTCAATAAATGTAATATGCAATAATAAATGCGGTAAATGCAACAAAGTGGTGCGAAACGGGATCCTGTGCGATATGTGCGACAGATGGTTCCATTTCTTAAAGTGCAGCAACGTAGAAGAAAGCGAATCACATAGTTCTGAGTGGATTTGCCAAAAGTGTAAACAAAAAAATGGTGGCACGGAAATGTGTATCAATACATGGGCCGAAAACGAACAAACCAAGAAATATGAAGAACTCGTGACCCAGCTTTCGGAAAAAGTGAGTTCCCTAGAAGAGGTAATCTGTATTTTGCAACAAGATCTACAAGAATGTAAAAATGCAAATAAGGGGACATCAGAGCATTGCCCATTGAAACAATGGACTGATGTAAAATGGCAAAAGCTACAAAAACCTCAGCCAAAAATACCGACATTTGAAATGCCTCTGCAAAACAGTTTTTCTGTTTACGAGCTAGCGAACAGCTGGATGAAGGTGAGGACGTAACAAATGCAACACAATTTTCAAACAACTCGAGTAGATTGGCAAGGATAAACACAGACAAAAGCAGCGTAGCGGTCAACGAAAACCACAGTTTCGTGATAAACGGCAGCTAAAGAGTCAGTAGAAACAGCACCAGATGCAGTACATTTTGAGTTCTTTGATTAAATTAACGTAATAAAGAAAATATATACTTAGAACTTCCTCTTTATTTAAATCAAAATGAACTTTCTTTCTTCTATTTTATTATTTCATACATAGATCAAAATAGAAAGACTGTCCTTTCTTAGTTTCTACTTGCAAAGAACAATACCATTAAAAGTGCCATAGAAAAACATATTTCAATGATCATACATAATTGTTTATAAACTTTAACACTCTCCCTCATTGAATATATTGTTTTTCCTTTTAAATTGTAAACCAATATGCTCTATGAAAAACATAAGTTTTGATTTATGAAGAGGCTTTGTCAATGCATCAGCAAGTTGTTTGTCTGTTGAAACTGATCTTATATTGAGAATTTCTTCCTGAACAACTTCTCTTATAAAAAATGTCTAATTCTGATATGTTTTGTACGTCGGTGAAATTCTGGGTTTTTAGCTATCTTTATGGCTACTTCATTATCCACAAATAGTGTCGGAATATCCCGTAGAATGGTGATTTCATCTAATAGTCGCTTGAGCCACACTAATTCACGAGCGGCTTCACTTGCTGCAACTAGTTCGGCTTCGGTTGTAGAGATAGCTACACTTTTTTGTCGTTGGCTTGTCCATGAAATAGGATCTCCAGCAAACTTGCAAACCGTTCCAGTAGTTGATCTTCCTGTTTGAATGTCACCGCCTAGATCAGCATCACTAAATCCTTCTAAAATACCATGATCATTTGGTTTATATATAATGCCAAGATCTTCAGTTCCTTTTAGATAACGAAAAATTCTTTTTATCTTTACAATATCTTCAGTAGATGGATTTTCCAAAGATCGTGATACAACTCCCACTGCATATGCTATGTCTGGTCTTGTAGACACCATTAAATACATGAGACTTCCAACTGGTTGGCGATATGGATACTCATGAATATCTTTTCTCGACTGTGATTCTTCCTCAGGTAGACTTACGACAACTGGTGTAGGTGATGCTTTACAATTGCTAATTCCAAACTTCTCAAGAATTCTTCTAGTGTAATTCTTCTGATCTATTCTAATCGTACCATCTTCTTCTTGATGAATTTCCAGACCAAGAAAGTAACCACTATTATTGACAGCAACCTTAAATTTTAATGTCAATTCTTCAAAGAATTTATCTAGGAATGTCTTATTCGTTGATGTGACAAGACCATCATCAACATACAAAACAATTATAATTTTGTCATTTCCTTCAGTTTTTACGAATAGACATGGATCTGCTTTGCTTTGTTCAAAACCTAGTTTTACTAAGAAATCAACAAAACATTTGTACCAACATCGAGGAGCTTGTTTGAGGCCATACAGACTTCTTTTAAGTTTACAAACTTTGTTGCTTCCATCACTGA
>PNEQ01124838.1:0-11128 GCA_003012365.1 Medauroidea extradentata
ATACTATGCTGTTGAAAAAATGTGTAAAAGAATGTGTGTTACTAAAGGAGAATTAAAGAATATGTATAGGAAACAATGATGAGCAGCAAAAGCTTGAAGGCTGTGCTCGAGTATATGCTCCACCATATGCAGAAAGAGAAGCTGGGACAGGTTGTGACTGGCCTGGCAATGATGAAAGTATAGAGGGGGAAGTTCAATGCCAGTTCAAGGTCATGTGATGCAGAAAGAGAAGCTGTGACATGTTCTGACAGGTGCAGCAGTAATGGCGGCGAAGAGGGAAAAGGAGGGGGAAGTGCAATGACAGTTCAAGGTCATGTGATGCAGAAAGAGAAGCTGGAACAGGTTCTGACAGGTGCAACAGTAATGATTGTGAAGAGGGGAAAGGAGGGGGGAAGTGAGCTAGGACAGGTTCTGACAGGTGCAGCAGTAATGATGGGGAAGAGGGGAAGGAGGGTGAAGTGCAATGACAGTTCAAGGTCATGTGATGTAGGAAGAGAAGCTGGGACTGGTTCTGACAGGTGCAGCAGTGATGGTGGTGAAGAGGGGAAAGGAGGGGAGAAGTGAGCTGGGCAGGTTCTGACAGGTGCAGCAGCTCTGGTGATGGTGGAGGGGAAAGTGCAATGACCGTTCAAGGTCATGTGATGCAGGATGAGAAGCTTGGACAAGTTCTGACAAGTCAGCAGTGATGGTGGTGAAGAGGGGAAAGGAGGGGAGAAGTGAGCTGGGCAGGTTCTGACAGGTGCAGCAGCTCTGGTGATGGTGGAGGGGAAAGTGCAATGACCGTTCAAGGTCATGTGATGCAGGAAGAGAAGCTTGGACAAGTTCTGACAGGTGCAACCGTAATGGTGGCGAAGAGGGGAAAGGAGGGGAGAGGGGAAGGTACTGTAGATAACTGCATGGTTATACAAAACTATAGTCAGTTCCCTGCTGGATGCCGAAGTGGTCGGATGCTGTCCATCATGCCTGGGAGATGTGCAAGTAAGTGTCATAATTAATTACTGAATTTATCCGAAATCGATCGGGTATAGATTCGAGAATGTAGGATAATTGATCGGTTGAATCGAAAATTATTAATTGTTTGAATTGATCGGTAATCGATCGGGTATTGTGCGAAAGAAATTAAATAACGATTGATTTTCATTTTTTTTAGTTACTAAAATATAGGAGTTATGTTGATCGGGTATGGGGCGCAAGAAATTAAATAATAAATAATATAGATAGATTTTACATTTTTAGTTATAAAAAATATTAGGGGTTATGTATACACATATACTGCATATCATGTGAACCTTACGAATGTCGAGCCGAAGGTTGCCGAGCATGGCCGAAGATTGCCGAAGGTTAACGAGCTTGGCCGAGTATACCCGATGTATTTTTTTAACTAAATAATTATTATATAAAATATTTTAAAATATTTAATTTTTATTAAATAGATTTTATTTTGATTAAATTAATTTTTTAATGCATGTGGGGTTAGGATGGAATGCGAAATCAAAAATTTTTTGGAAGACTCGGAAGAAACCTCCAAGATGGCGGTCGGAACAAGATGGCAGAATTTTAAAACTTTTTTTTTATTTTTAAATTTTTTTAAATTTTTAAATTAATTTTTTTTAATTTTTCGAAATTGACACCATTCAAGATGGCGGCTGGAAACAAGATGGCGTCGGGGTGTCGGGTTACAGGGGTCAAAGGTCAAGGTCAAAGTCACAGGGTCAAAGGTTAAGGTCAAGGTCAACCACACAACCACAGCCCCCAGCCCCTGTGCCCGATCCGCCATTTTCATACTACTATTATCTTTTTTCTTAATAAGCTTAATAAGAGCAGAGGAAAACCAAACAGGGTATTTTCTATTAGATATCAAGGTTAATGGTATGTAAGTATCAATAATTTTTAAAGTGTTATTAGCCAAATATTCAACCATGAGGTTAACATTGTTCATAGTAAAGATAGGACTCCAATCAAATATTTTTAGGGCGTAATACAATGAGAGATAGTCACCGTTGCGGTAATGTCGAGAAGAAAAGTAAGTGTTACTATTTGTCAGTTGTGAAACTTCAAGCTGATAGGAGCATAAAATTGCAGGATGATATTCATCTTCAGTAACCAAGGGATCAGGAGACCGGGAAACTTCAGTAATGTAACTATTAGAGAAGACTAGATCTAAGAGAGACTTATCAGGTTTAGTAAAGTTAAATTGTGTAAGATTAAGTGAGTTAATATTTTCTAATAGCAGTAGTCTTTTTGTTTATTATAATAATGTTCAATATTTTGGGCGTGATAATTTTTCCAGTCAATCCCTGGTATATTGAAATCACCAACAACAATAACTATCACCAACAACAATAACGATAATAATAATAATATTAATATTAATAATAATAATAACAAGTATTATTTATTGTGGCCACAGATGTTAACCTTTCCATACAGTACAACTGTGAGTGTTAATACGGTTGCTTTGTTTATGTTAGAAAGAGGTATAAAACTAAAATTATAGGAAAAGCAAAAAGTAATAAGAATTTCGAAAGGTTTCGCTTTGTCCCGAACTACTTGTATAAACATCCAACATACTTGATATGATGCACTATTTGTGATAAAATCTTAATAGAAATATAACCAGGTGGTGCAATGCACGTTAGACTCGCATTCAGGAGGACACGGGTTCGATCCCCGGCTCCGGCCATCATGATTTCGGTCTTCCATGTTTCCCGTAATCGCTCCAGGCGAATGTTGGAATGGTCACTTAACAAAGGCCATGGCCGACTCCTCTCCCAGCTGCTGTCATTGCACCAAGTTGTGTCACCGTCTATAATGACTTCACTGTCGACGAGAAGAAGGCCTAAAGGCCGCTTACCTTAAGTTTTAAATTAATAATCATTGTGATTTGTCAACTATTAGCAGTAAGTTTACTGTGTGCCTTTGTAATAGCAGAAAAATTCATTTATGTATAATTGTGTACATTGTACATTTTCTAAATACGGAACAAATTTAGTTCATATTAGGTTCTCAAATATCCATGATTGTTTCTGACTATTTTTAATTAATACGCAAGGGCATTAGTGAGAATATAGCCCAATATAGGAAAAATATGTTGAACATATTATCACAAAGAAATTAATAGTTTGCAATACTGTAATGTATGACTATGTTATAAGTCTTTAAGTTTACAGTAAGCTCCAACACTGTTTTTTGTGTGAATTGAACACTTCTTCGTCTTGCTGCTTCTAAAGCTCGTCATCTTCCTCATCATCTTCCTCGTCATCTTCCTCATCATCAAGCTGCATTTCCCTGTTAGTGCATCCTTGACCTATGCATGATTCGCAGAAGTTGGCACAGTTTATGGATGCTATGTCCGCAGCAATGGCAGTTTCATTCACAATCTAACTTGCAGTTACAAGAGGCTAAGCTCAAATGTTCATTTGGGGATTATTTTTACTGTGAGGAAATAGAATATAGAAGTCCATTTTCACTTTCTCGCCCTCAGTCAGTAGGAAAGAGTGCCAGGCCTACAACTTTTGACTCCAGTACTTGATAATGTATTCTCATACCTTGCTGTCTTGTAGCTTCTGATGTAAGTGGAAGGGTTGCAGGCTCAGCAGTGCCATCAATGTGTTGCCGAGCGACATTCGGCGTTTAAATTTTTTTATTTAAGTCGTCTGTTGACTTCCTTTAGTAAAAGGGCGACAGGAACAATTCTCCAACTGAAGCAGCAGATTCTGGGGAAGCTGTAGGATTGTAAAAAATATCAACTATTTTCTGCAGAGCTGGGATATGCTGTATCTTCTGGAAGGGGTTGATTTTATCACGTTTAAATGGTGCAGATGCTGTCACACCCAGTGACAGAATGTAAAAATAATATGTGATGACGCACATCCTTCAGAGTCAGGCATAAGCGTTGTCCTTCTGTATTATTGTCAGGAAGAGCTGTTAAAAGTACCAAATGTCAGTATATGAGCCAGCTAATACAGTGTGGGCTTCTCGATCTTTGTAAGTTCTAGGGATGTGTTTAATATAAGAACATATGCATCACCATTGGTTTGATTCACTCCGAATACTCCATCAGTCAGGTAATGTAACAAAATGTTAAACAGCTGTGCCTTATTTGCCGAATTGGACCAAAAAAATCCTGCTATGTACATCCCTAAATTGGCAACCATGTGTATCAAGGCTCTTGATTAATAGTGTCGATGAGTTACACTAAGTACAAGTTGTTACGAATATATGAATAGTCAGACCTTGTTGCAGCCTTAATAGAGTGCTAGGTTACTAATGTTATCTCATATATTTGGTCTCTTGAATTTTAGAATCTTTACTTGCAGAGCCCTTAATTAGCTGGTCTATCAAAAGTGTGTGTGTTTCGGGGAACTGCATTGCAGTACCTTCGCCCGCTGAAGTATCTTTTATTGATACATACCAGCTGGTATACTCAACCTGATACATTTTTTCTCATTGTACCACGTACTTGTAAGTATTTTTTTTGTGTCACTACAGAAAAGCATATCATCAGTTTAGTTATTGGTTTCTCGGTAAAGGTCACTGCTGATTTGGACTTACCTTGCAGCTTCTTTTTATAGCTCCCACCATATGCTTGTGTAGATATGTATATTTCTTGAACAGTATTCATTAGTTCACCAGCTGTGTACTGGCATTCTGTTATATTCTGGTATATTACAAAGTTGCCTGAAGGATGTAGATTTAACTGAGTCATCAGAAGACTTGTGATGAGGGACTGTTTCTGGTAACGAGAGTCAAGTAGACTAAATAAAGGCATAACACTGTTGATAGTAATATGATTCAGCTGCTACCTGGTCAGCTACAGTATTAAGGTGTATATTTGTGATCAATCCACATATTACTACGCTACTCTACCACATTTATCATTCCGTCGATTATTGGTAGGGACTGATACAAGACTGAAAACCTCTCTGTGCTTAACGTCTACATGTTTTCCACAAAAGGAACACTGAGTTTAAAAATCAAATTTGGCTGAACGAGACACTGTTAATTTTTGCACTGGTTAGGTACATTTTACCTGTGGTATTTTGCGTACGTCGCTTCTGCAACTCTGTACGTGAAATGTAATGCAATCTATATCAAGTAGTTGGGAATTTTTAATTTACTATATTCTTTTCCTTTGGTGTCTACTGTAACGAAATCTCCTTCAGAAGTTACTGATATTCATAAACACATATAACATTGTATGGCAGTTATTACATATTTGTATTTTTTAAATATTTCTTCTATGGTTTACAATAAATTTTAAAATAATCTACAGAATAACGGTTTTCATCAAAAGTCAGGTTGTCGGCCATTAAAAAATTCTAGGTGTTTCTACAAGGGAAAGTGACACTGCCAACATATTTAGCACACATAAATGAAAAAAAAAAAAAGACATCCGCAGGCCAGTCCATTATTTTTATAGCGCTTTCTTGTAAGTCATGGCATGAAATCAAACATGGTAGACGTTTTCAGCCATATAAACAGTTACATGGAGGATACTTTGGGGGTTTTAGGATGTTATTAATGGGTATAGAATTAACATATAATGGAAATTTCTGCTTGTTATTCCAAATTTAGGGGCTTACTTTCAAATCGAACTGAATGCGCTCAATTAGGTAATGCGGGTTTGAAGTGATTTGATTAACTTAGGTCCCCACTATTAAAAGAAAAGTCGTTTTGTGTGACCCAAACAGCACACTGTCATTGTTATGCGCATCACATCACTACAACCACTAAAGAGAGTAAAATTTAAAGTATACAGAATGCAGCTCAGTGGTACACCTCACTATGTGTTAAAATATCTAGACAGCACCGAGTCACCAACCTTCCCAACGAAACTTTGCTAGTCAATCGTCTTGGAGGGATATGTGGAGAATATTAGTTGTATGTTAGCTGCTATGAGTATCGCTGAAGGAAAGTTAAGTTGTTAGAGTTGTCGGCAATGGTGTTTTCAGTTTCTAATTTCTCAGGAAGTTGATCCATCAGAATATTACTGACAGTGTTTCTTGTGCAATTTTTCAACTTCAAGCAACTGAGACAAGTAGTCAACTGCTACCAGATAAGACCTACACTCATGTTCAGATTTGTCTGCTAATATTTCTTGAAACGGATACTCTCAAAGCTATCGATAAAAAGATTTGACGCGTTCATAGTTCTGTAAGGCGACAACTTTTCGCTGAGGCCGTAGTAAAATATATGCCGTTAAAATGATAGCCACGATACCAGGTTTTCACCTAAATTGTAACTCTCATTAGTATTTATAACATGGTTGCTTGGTGAAGGGGAACTGAAGCATGGCTGAGAATATAAAACTTAATGTGACATGCTAAAGTGATGATTAAAAATATTTCACTTGTCAGCATTAAAAATATTCCCGGTGGTGCAAAGTTACTCATTCTGGTGCAATGTGTAGATAACCAGTTTATGGTACTGGCATGTAGGAGTGGCGTATTTCTCCGTGGAAGCTTGCCAAGGGAACTGCACAGATGATCAATGTGTATGCCTCTCATCCCATTACGAGGGTTGATAATACCGGTTGTCTGTGACTATACATGACCATAGCATAGTATAACCTAGTTGTTCACTGTTTGTATCTGAGCGAGAGATGTTAAGCCCAGTACACACGTGCATCTTTCTTGTTCACCTCGACTTGTGGCGAACTTGTATCGTGTGAACGGCCACCGAGCATACTAGTGACTAGCATACAAGGACTTGTATACTAGCTAGTGCGGGATAGGGACGGTACTATTTTTCATTACCTTTCTTGTACTAGTCGAATATAAACAAAAATTTTTTATGCATGCGCGAATGTTTTTGAACAAAATAGCTTACAAATACGAAGCATTTTGAAATAAATAGTGTCTTAGCTAAACAAAAGATGCTATTAAAGGAATATTTGCTGATCGTGCGCCATGTCACTTAACTTCTGGATATAATTAACTAGAGACAATGATTCCATTTTTACATTTAAAAGCTTATTTTTGGTGCGCGTACATTATTACCTCCAATACTAGAAATGCAGCCTTAAAATATTAATAAAAAATTTTATTGGTGTACACCTGATTGTACAAGAAAGTTGGCCGTGTGAATTAAACAATCAATTTGGTAGCATACTAGCTAGAACACTAGTTAGTGTTCACTTTCTTGTACACGTTTGATGCTCACTTTCATGTACAAGAAAGATGCCCGTGTGTACTGGGGTTTAGATATATTCATACCAGGAGACGGGTGCTGTCGCTTTCTTACTGTTAACTTTACAGTGTTTAGATATAAAAAATTAAACTCTATTTTAAGCTTGTGATGTAATTAGTGTGTTAGTGACTAACTTAATGACTTTGATGAGTGTATTCCTGCACGTACCTGACTTACGAGAAAACAGTATGAAACTTAAATTTTGAAGGGAATGTGGCAGTTATGATATTGTGATATTTAATTGTTTTTAGTATTATTACCAGACCTAGTACCGATAACCAATTTAGAGTAGCCTATATTGATAAAGACTTTGAAAAGATTATTTGTAGAAAATTTTAACTGTGCATAACACAGTAACTTGTTATGTTTGTAGTTATATATATTTGTTGGTTTCTTTTTTTTTTTTTTTTTCAGTAAAACACGACTATGAGACGGGATACCTTAATTACGAATATGGTGAAGCAGGGGTGTCTGTTCACTTTGCCAAGGCAAGTCTGGGGTCTTCCTTCCATAACCATATTCACAACCATAGGAAGTCATTTGCAACACTTAAGAGGGCGTGGTACATAATTCAACGCTAAAAGCATTAATCTATAACTGTAGGTGTCTTGAAGCCAACTTGTGAAAGTCAAAAAACAGCAATCCTAGACAATAGTTTTAGCCTAGCCAACGTTATAAACAAAATTGTTTCCAGTGCTACGAACCTCTGAGGCATAATCTCTGACGCCGGAACCTCGTGCATTTAACTGCGGCACAAGAAATCACGCGTAACGAATGAGTAGTTCGGGATAAATATTTACTTACAAAGTTGGCAAATACTATTATCTAGTATTGTACTTTTGTATTTTTTCCATATTGGCTTCGAAAAAAAGTGTAGAATTCAACTGGTGTTTTCAGCGTTATCTACCACGCACTCTTAACGTTTGCTACTTCAGAGATTGGAGCATAGAATCCAATTTGAAAGGAACATGTCTAGGTTATAAACATTTAATTTCATAAACGGTGCGATATTTTTATGGTACTAACAATCATTGTTATAGCATTTATTGAACAGTCAAACTTTTACTTTGACTGCAATGGTAACTTTATCAGACTAAAAAAAAATTTTGAAATCATTTGGTGAAGAAATTGCAACCTATATTGGATGATTCAAACTTAAGGGTTTTAATATTGAACTATAAATATTAATTTTTTATTAGATTCAAAACATATATTTTGAGTCTTTCAAAGTTACCTCTGTCATGACAATATCCTCACTTGACGGTACTAATTGTTTTAGTTCTGTTGTATTGTACTGTGTTTCTGAGTATGTTGTACTATTTTATGTGCATTACTATTATGTTAACTAAGTGTTACTGTAGGTGCAAAATCTCAGGATACAGAAAGAAATAAACCCTTTTAAAAAATTTTTTGAAGAACCTCTAAAAATGACATATGTAGGAAAATGTTTTAAGCAGGGACAGTATTTTTAGATCAGTGAATGGATTAAGTACCTATTTCACAGTTTATGTACTGGTTCAGTAAATCCAACCTATAGTTATAGATTTAATGACGCTGCAGTTAATTTCCAATCACGAACATGATTAATACATACATTGTGTATATAAAAGTGCCATTCACATTTGTCTTCTGTAGGTTCTTGTCGATCATCTTCAGGATCACAGTTACTTATGTCACAGTATTGTAGGGTTATTACACTCTCCCAAGCATAAACTGGATTTCTGTGATTGTCTTTAGTCCACATCTTAGTTATCCTAGTTATCATATTTTATATAAATAACACTATCTAGAAAAATTTTATCCGTGTAGTAATTATTACCTATACAAAAAGTGACGTCATAAGCCGGAAACTAAAAATACCGGTGCATTATAAAACAGGAAATAAAAGTGTTAGGCTTTATGGAAAAATTGTTGGACCAAAGAAAAGTTTCTTTATATGCTGGAATGTTTAAGCAGAGTTTCACTGTATTGATGTTTATAATAAAGTGCATAATAAAGTAAAATATAGATTTTACCAGTAAGCATTTTAGTGAGTAGACAAAGCCTGGTGTTATGTGTGTCGTACTATACCACGATGTCATCCCTGCTCTCTCACTGTGATGTAAAATAATTTTGCTCACTTCTAAGATATGATAGCCTAGTTGCTGTTCAGTGTCAGGTTGGCAACACGGCGCTGACAAACACAGTTGACGGCAACGGCAAATGGCCGACTGTTGTGTTAAGCTGGTGTTAAGATATTAGACAGTAAAGACACCGCAGTAGGCGATTACGACATTCAGAGTGACTAAACTGTTATCTACGTGACAGGTTATCCATTGCACCTTAAACAATACATTATTTAAATTAATACAGTTTAAAAAATCATTTTAATAGCTTGGAGACTGTAAATTAGATTTCATGACACTAAGATTTTATGACATAACCTCTTTTTTTCGACATTGTATCAATATAACAACTTGGCGATTTCAATTTAATGATCATAATTTTTAAGGCGGCAGCAGTTTCATGAGATATAAAAGTATTTTTTAGTTTTTATTAGCTTTGCAGATTGTCCACAGTTTTAGATAACTAGCAGAAATAAGTAGAACAGATAATCGGGAGTTTACTGTATTTACTTTATTGCCCCGAGGACTGAATATATGAACATGAAGTAAGCTTAATATGTTATTTAACCCTGATAAGAATACATTAAATATCTCATAATATACTATGCAACTTAGGTAATTTTTGTTTGTAGAATGCATCAGAGTTGCTGATAGGAGCACCTGGAGTACACGGATGGAAAGGTGAGTTGAATATGAGCGTGCTTGTGTTTTAATATGTTTGATTTGCTTATGACTTCTGTATAAAGGATGTGGTTATGATTGGAGAGGTTCAACGAAAAGGCTCACATGTTTGGTTCTGTGAATTTAAATATTATGTGTGTGTGTGCATGCGCGCGTGTGTGTATGTATGCATGTATATGTATATGTATATATATATATATATATATATATATATATATATATATATATACATGTATATGTATATATATACATACACACACGCGTTTCTTTAAAATGTTTTCAAATTATATTAAAATTATTGTTCAGAGTTTTATTCAAATTGTTCTTTGTTCTTTAAGTGGCTTCACAGTCTCATTCCCAATGCTACAAAATGGAAAAATAATGTCTACTGACGTGGCCGGGATCTCGGGGGGTGTTGGCTGTGGTAAATTTAAAGTAGATGAAACTATAATGGGCGCCAGCTAACCAGTCACTCGGGTTAGCACGAGACTCTCTGGGCTGGAAGGGCATGCATTCGGGGCGAAGCCCCGTCCCGTGATGGCCTGTCGGAGGTGGAGTGGGGTCACTAGAGACCGTGCGTGGCCGCGTGGCATGCTAAGGCCAGCGTGGTTATTTTTGAAGAGTTTGTTAGCAGCAATATATAATAGATTACTCAGTAATACATAATATACAGTCACAGGTCGTGAAGGGTGCATCCGGCACCTAGATGTTGACGGTTTAGGCCGTCGCCTGATGTCCCCCGGGAACGGAGTAAAAATAATGTTATTCACAAAATCTAGTTCACCAACACGAGGTTTATTGGAAACACATTAACGTGGGATGAAATGGATCCTTAAGCGGGCTCGGACCTATAGCCGTCCGATAGCTGAAACTGAGAAGGATGCTGCGGTGAGCGCGTGGAAATTATATAAGCCGAAAGTAAGCGTGGCGGGCGGAGTCTCCCACGCGAGCGGTGTCTCAGGGGCACGGAAGCAAGAAAGAGTTCTGGAGGTTTAACTTTACGCTATGGAATTACCTGGATGGATGATACACAACGCTGATGTCCCCCGAGACTCGACACTGTGCCGCGACGCGACCGCTCTGAATGCCCGTTGGAAGAAGACTGAGGAATCGCCCGGCTTCCGCTTGGGTCGCTGCCTCGGCGGAAGCGG
>PNEQ01124839.1:0-11128 GCA_003012365.1 Medauroidea extradentata
TTTTTTTTATAGTTAACCTCTAGGTCGGGCTGCAAGTAGTTACTGATCGTCTCCTAGGTAGCCTTGGTTATTAAGACTTTGGTGCTGAGTCTTTCCACCAGGAGAGCTAGTAACTACACCAATCTTCTTGGTTCCAGTGTCGTCTGCTAGATAGCATTAGTGTTGTATCTACTAATGGTTCAGTCTGTCTCCATTTCCAAGTCTCACCATTGAGAGCGCTACCCCACATAACCTAACCAACCCTTTTTTTGTTTCTGTCCATTATCTTAATTCCTAGCAAATCTTTTTTTTTTCTTTTAATTTTTTTTTAGTTAACTTCTATGTCTGATTGCAAGTAGTTACTGATCGTCTCCTATGTGCCGTTTATATAATGTGACTTTGGTACTGAGCCTTTCCACCAGGAGAGCTAGTAGCTTTACCAGTCGTTTTTTGGTTCGAGTGTCGTTTTGCAGATAGCGTTAGTGTTGTGTATTAATGGTTCCGTCCATCTCTATTTTTTTTTCAAGTCTCGCCGTTAGGAGCGCTACCCCACCTAACCTAACCTAATCCAACCTAACCCACATACAGAGCAGGCGTTATTGTGTGCAATGCCTGCGGTGCTTTGTGCGGTGCCTGCGGTGCTAACTGCGGTGCCTGCGCTGCTAACTGCGGTGCCTGCGGTGCTAACTGCGGTGCCTGCGGGGCTAACTGCGGTGCCTGCAGTGCTTTGTGCGGTGCCTGCGGTGCTAACTGCGGTGCCTGCGGTGCTAACTGCGGTGCCTGCGGTGCTAACTGCGGTGCCTGCAATGCTTTGTGCGGTGTCTGTAATGATGTGTGCGGAGCAGGCGTATTTGTGTGCGGAGCAGTGCGGAGCAGGCGTAGTAATGTGCGGAGCGAGCGTAGAAAATAGTTGCGATTGCTGCTTAGGTCGTGGCTGAAGTTCTTGTTTTAACCTCCTACCAATTAACGTGCCTAACATTATCTTCATTCCTTCTTTAACCTAACACTTGTTTTCCTTTGTATGTATGACTTGTATTAGTTTTTTTAACTTGTGTACTGCTTTTAAGTATTTTTATCAGTCCCTCCGCACCTCTACTCTCACTCTCTCTCTCCACCATCCTCTCTCTCTCCCTCTCACTCCATCCTCCTCTCTCTCCCCTCCGCTTTCACGCACTAACTCCACATTTTATGTCACTTATTGTAGTACTTCAATTTTTTGTACCTATTATTTTTGCTTCGGGAAACTTATTTACAAAAAAATACAACCCAATATACTGTTTTAGGAATTTTATTGCAAAAAATTTATTATTTTGTATACATTTATATTCAATAACATTCTCGAGCTGTTGTGAGACATCGGGTATACTGTATATCGGTAACTGTCCTCAGTGATGCGGTAATGTTGCTTAAATAGTTTCGTGATGTAATCTTAGCGAGTCTCGTGATTTCTTCGCTAGCCTTCTCGTCGCATCGCTAATTCTTGTAACTGCTAGTAGTGTGCCACACCTCTCTTCATTACAGTCTTCCGGTGGTATGGATGTTGCGTTATGTTCTTGAATTTGTCTAATAACAACGTTTCAGCTTATTGTGCAGTCCTTTTTCGATGTAGTCAGGATCCAAGACAATGTCGGGAGAGATGTTTCATCACATTACTAATGCTCGGTACATTTTTGCTAAGGAATATTATGCTACAGTGATATACTTTGAATAGTATCTGTATAATAAACACATCTTACCATTATTCAGAGTATCCATGTGGTACAGTGTTGACTCCGTCTTCGCACACACATCGCTTGTCGTCTAGCCAAGTAAGCGCGAGTTTGTTGCTACACTCGGAATATAGTTGCTTCTTCCGTGATCTTATGCTATGTACAGTAACTTGCATAGCCTTCTATCTGTTCAGAGCCCTGATGTAGTCATGGAAAGTAATTTTCTTTTCGATCACATATTTCTGGATTCCTTTAGCCTTTTTACATACATTCTCACAACACCTGTAGGCATACATCTTTGCACGCAGTCCTACAAACTCAATCATAGGCACACCGTTACATTCGTCTTTAAATTTGCCTAGAACCTTTTTGTTTTGAGGAGAGTAGCATGGATGGTCGACAGGATAGGCTGACGTATCGAATTCATCATGAAAGTCAGGATCGGTGAACATGTCTTGATAAAAATCACCTGTTCGTATTTCATAGATGAAACTGTCGGTGTCCATGTAGGCCAACTGCAAGTCATCACCGTACTTAGCCTTCATTATATAATAATGGAATCGGTACATGAGCGTCTTTGACAGGTCAAGTACTGCAAGGCCGGCATAGATGGGCTTATCAAACAGGACTGCTTCATGCTCAAGTTTCACAAGCGACAGGTTCTCTGAGTAAATAATTATGTCTTTGAAGGCAGGTATAGCAACTAGTTTCTTGAGTCGCTTTTCATTACACACAAGACTCATTCTTTGTCTGTTGGGCTTGTTTTCCATGAGCTTCCCATAGACCGCGTTGTTAGCCAGCTTGTAAAAGTCCTTCACAAATTCATTTGCTGCTGCTGCACGTCTAGCTGTATTCAGCTGGATGTATGGCTCTAGCCAGGCGCATTGCTCAAACTCCAACACATTGTGAATTTTGGTCACCTTAAGACCATGGCTAACAGCTTGTTTGAGCGTTATATAGTGAGCGATATAATTATTCTTATCTACCAATGTAGTCATCAGTTTCTTCTGTGATGATCCCGGAGGACATTCGTTTACCGCCAGAAATGGTAGATCTTTGTGTTCCTTGTATAGTTCAGGAGGATACATTACATCACATTCAATTATGTATCCCACAGGGGAGGTGTCCGGCACACTCATGATGTCTAGGTCTGTACTGGACCACTTGAAATTTCTTATAGGTAGAAGCAGATTCATAGCCCAATCATACAAGTTATTAGCATCCAGGTACTGTAGATAAGTTGCTGGCTGCATAGGATTGTATTTCTCACCATCATACTTGTTGTTAGAAACACAGTGCCGCTTCACGCACTGGGCCACACCTCCTCGAATACCTCTCTCGAGGAACAAGTACATATCATAATCTGACAGAAGTTCGAGCTTCACTGCTGTTGCCTTCAGCATTGCATCGAATGCATATCCGGGTAAACTTACATAATGCACACAGTCCAGTCGTAAGTTTTTAGGCAGAGGCTGCGAAAATTTTCAAATACATCTGCGAGTAGGAGAACGTCTGTTTTCAAGTAGATGTCTGAGTAATTCTTCAGAGTTTTGCAAGCGAATTTTTCCCACACAGCCTGTGCATGTTCGTAGTCTGAATCACTAATTTGCATATCAGTCAGTCGATTGTAGAACTTCTCCTTTGGTGGTAGCTCTGTCTCTTCTAATCTTCTGATACTGTCGACGTAGTCGTAGGGAAACACTCCCTTCCTTCTTACTAGTTCAAACTCGTCGGTACAAAAGAATTTCATAGTGTTGCAGAACTTAGTTGCAGGCAGATTTCCTGCTAATGCCGCTAGGCTGCTAGCCATGAAACGAAAACTGTCGATAAATTGTATGGTGAACTTGTCACCGAGTAATTTTCCAAATGTAATCATTTTTTCTTCGTTGTGTGGGATGATGGTAATGTCCTTGCTGTCGTATGCCAGTTCTCTGAAGATAAAGATTTCATCATATGCTAGGTTGTGAAAAAATACAGGAAGCTTCATCGGACGTCTTCTGAGCAGATTACATTGGTTACAGGACGCACAAATGTACTTTCCACTAAAGTGGCAGTGATCGCGCACCTTCACGTTGCTTTTACTGAAGCTCCCATCACAGCGGCAACATCGACTTTTTATCGCCTGTACATTATTTAAATGAGCGGTTTTAAATGCGGATCACCTTTGATGCGACATAGTGTCCGAAATTAGATTTATGTAATTATAAAAACATTAATAAAAACAAAATATAGTTTCTCTTTATACTTGTTAACATGCGGTAATAAAACGTAGTAAAACAAAAGCAAACAAGCCGAGACGGAGCATTAAGCAGGTAAAGACGTACGATACTTGGTTCGATACATCTAAAATACCATTTAAAAATGTCTTTTTCTGCAAAACTTGTGAAAGATGCGTTGATTGCTTTGATTAAGCTTAAATCATGAAGGTATAAGGAAGTGACGCGCAGGCAGTTGAAAAAGTTTCTTCTAAGTATGAAAAAGTTAGTCCTTAATCTAAGGCAAACATTAATATTACTTGAGGCCGATAGTTATATGTCAGCCTTAATTAAATTTAACTATTTCGCATATACGGCCTGTCTAAACTGCCCGAGACTTATATTTTCAGCTAGTAAAGTATTTATAAGAAGGCAATTTTGTTACAGGCATATATACTGCCGTTAATAGTAAACACTTACGATACAGGTGTAATTAAACGCATGTTTTTTTATTACATACAGCTCGCACAAAAATAATTTACATTAAAAGTACTACTTTTTCGTAAAAGTTCAGCTATGCATGAATATCCGCTACTGTAGGATTATTTTTATACATAAAAACAAAAAGCTATATTTATTACAGGTGTATTTGAAGCGCTAACATACAGTCCTTAGTTCGAAACTAATACATTTACCATTATATCCGAGATTAAGTCTTTACAACCATGCCTACTGTGAAAGGGAGTTGATGCTAAAGGTCAGATGCCTGCAATGTAAATACCGGCCTCGCTTTACCTTATGCTTTAAGCATCGTTCCTTAAACCAGTTAAACACTTGATTAATGTTCTGCTAGTTTGTGACGCGACTAGAATAAAGCTGACGGGAAAGTCGTGTGTGTCACAGACGGCCAGTACAAATACCGCCGACTTTAAACACCAAACCGCATTTCCGTAACATATTAATGTTTCCCATGATTTATTTTTCAATTTCGTAAAGCCTATACATGGGTGAATTAAGAGAACAAAATAGTGTGTACGCTCGCGATGACTTAGTCCTGGGTTCGAGGCTCGAAAACCATATAAGTTTATTTCCTTTTATCACCGATTATAGTTGCGATTTTTTAAACTATATACTTATTACGGATATACAATTAACTTTTACACTATAGAGAAGGTGAAGACCCGTACGTAGAGCGATGTAAAATGTTGTCAAACGTTATTTCGCCTGCTGGTAAAACGTCCTGTTGTACATTATGACGTATAAATCTCTTTGTACTGACTACAAATTAAATTATACCTTTGGTTCCGAGTATCTACCCCTCTACTATAATGTTTGTCGGTCTCTACCATGTAAATACATGTTAGCATCTTGGCGAACCACACATACTACCGCCCCGCGTTCTTTCTCCCGTCACTGTTATTGTGTCCTGAAAAAAAAATTACTATCGGGAAGCCAACGGCTCGCAGTAAAAGACGTCGAGCCGTGTTACTGTTTCAGAAATATTCCTCTCGCGTTCTTTGCATGTACCAGTATTCAAACTAGTACCTACCGGCTCGCGAGTCTCAAGAGAACTTATACCAGTTCGACGATTTCTTTATCATCACGGCTAACTATTACAGAGGTCGCTATCGAATAAAGTCCTGGCCAAGAAAGTTTGTTTCAGTTGCTAAGAAAACAACTTTTATAGCCGTATTATAAGTTTTTTTAAAATATATTACGTAAATAATCCGGACTACAACACATACAGGGTGCTGTATACAATGCGATTAATATATTTTTCGTGAGGCAAGTACTTTAAAATTTTAACAAAAAAGATATCTGTAATTTAGTACCGTGCGCACCCATGCAGTACGTCAATAAAAATTTCATGAAAAACAGGACCTAACATGTGTCCAAACATCTGACTGTATGAGACCTCTGTTATTTACGTCAGAGGCTATGAGTGCTAACAAAGTGTAAGTAAAGTGTACGAAATAAGTTAAGAGACGAGAGCGCGAGGGTATATAAGCAGCCGCACGAAGTTCCGAGCTCATTCGCTGTTTGTCTGCCATCCGAGTACTATTTCTGAACGCACAGCCTACTTCGAGTACTTATTAAGTATACTACATTGAGCTCATCGCGCTATTTTAGCCGGTGAATAGTGTATAAATCAAAGATTTAGGTTAGGGTAAAGAGCAACAAGAGATTTTTAGGTTAGGTTTACCTGGTTTGTAGAAGAACAAATTAAAGTAATAGAAGGGCAGTATTCCTCAGTTAAGGTTAGTTATTGCATGTTCTGTGGTAAAGTCTTTACTTTGCGAAATAATATGCTGAGACATGTAAAGAACTGTGACTTCAATCCACGTCATGAAGAGCCTATGATCTGTGAGCGGTGTGGTTTATCAATTACTCGCAAAGACGACCTGATGAAGCATTTACGTACCTGTAATGGCAACGTCAACAGAGAAGTGGCTACCTGCTGCAAGTATTGTAAGAAGCAGTTCGCCGAATCTCGCAATACTCGCCGACATGAAGCAGGTTGTGAGCGCAACATGGAACGAAATTTGCTTAAGTGTAACTACTGTAGTGTCCAGTTCGCTCGTCGTGACAATCTGGCTATGCACATGAAGACCTGCAAGGGTAAATTAGTACGACTAGCTCAGAAAAAGCTATGTGTACAACCGTCGGAATCCGCTCGGCCATCCTGCTCCAGGATGCCATCAACCCGCCCTAAAATCGTAGTAGGGTCTGGTATGGCAACAGAGTTCGGGTTTGTCGAGGCCGAAACAGCATTCCGTGGGAATTTGAAGACTTATGTGGTGGAGAATGATGTCACGGCCAGGGATATATGTGAATATCTGAATGACAGGTATGTAAATATAGTAGGTCAGTTGAGAAACGAAGTGGAAAACTATGGTACCCTTAAATTTAACATTTTACTGGAATGTGATTATGCTAAGCCAGCGCCATTTGATGAGGGAATAGATAAAAGAGCGTTTAAGACAAAAAATGTGCCAGTCTATAATGCAGATGGTATTGAAAATGCTGTGTTAGAAAGTATTTCGAAACTGTGTACTGAAGAGCGTGAATACTCTGATAAAGGATCAGGATGGACGCTCGTCTCTGTCAACTGTCTGCAGCTGAGAGTTAACAAACTCGACCCACTGAGAGCATCGTCATGGATTGACTTGGCAAATTCTATAAAGATGAAAAGAGCAGTCATCAACCCTAGAAACAATGACAATGAATGTTTTAAATGGGCTGTGTTAGCTAGGTTCATCAAAGGAAATAATCCCGAAAGAGTGAACGAGCGATATTATAAAGTCCAATCTAGGTACGATTTTACCGGTATTACTTTCCCAACATAAGTAAGAGAAATCAGAGCTTTTGAAAAGAAGAATCCCGAGACATCAGTCAATGTTTATTGTCTGGACGAGAAGACAGAAAAGGTTTTCCTCCTCAGAGTAACAGACGAAGAAAAGGACGATCATATCGACTTGCTGCTTTTGTCAGAGGAAGATAACAACCACTACTGTTACATTTCAAATTTATCTCGACTTATAAGTACGCAAGTGACAGCACATGATCATAAAGTCTACACCTGCAAGAAATGTCTGAAGTTCTACAACGACATTCCACGGGTGACAGGACTTACAGGCGAACAAGCCTTGACCCAACACTAAAAGTACTGTTCGAGTAATGGACCACTCCGTGCTGAAATGCCACAGCTAGGGCCTGATGGGAGGCTTCCTGTGCTATGTTTCAAGAACATTCAACACCAGACTAAACTGCCTATTGTTGTGTACTCTGATTTTGAAGCTGCATTGATTCCAATCCAGGCCTGTCAACCTGATCCTAAGAATGCATTTACAATGGCATACCAGAAGTATGAAGCATATAGCTTCTGTATTTTTGTGCAAATTGATAATGATGTCATACCAGCCGCATTGACGATGCAACTACCTCAAGAACCTATCATTTACACAGGAACAGATGCACCTAACATTTTCATAGAAAAAATTGTTGATATAGGAAGGAAAGTGAAGATGATCTACGACACTTCATTAAAGATGCTGCCACTAACACCAATACAAAGTGTCGCATATCTCCAGGCCTACAGATGTTGCCACTGTGATGGGAGCTTCAGTAAAAGCAACGTGAAGGTGCGCGATCACTGCCACTTTAGTGGAAAGTACATTTGTGCGTCCTGTAACCAATGTAATCTGCTCAGAATACGTCCGATGAAGCTTCCTGTATTTTTTCACAACCTAGCATATGATGAAATCTTTATCTTCAGAGAACTGGCATACGACAGCAAGGACATTACCATCATCCCACACAACGAAGAAAAAATGATTACATTTGGAAAATTACTCGGTGACAAGTTCACCATACAATTTATCGACAGTTTTCGTTTCATGGCTAGCAGCCTATCGGCATTAGCAGGAAATCTGCCTGCAACTAAATTCTGCAACACTATGAAATTCTTTTGTACCGACGAGTTTGAACTAGTAAGAAGGAAGGAAGTGTTTCCCTACGACTACGTCGACAGTATCAGAAGATTAGAAGAGACAGAGCTACCACCAAAGGAGAAGTTCTAAAATCGACTGACTGATATGCACATTAGTGATTCAGACTACGAACATGCACAGGCTGTGTGGGAAAAATTCGCTTGCAAAACTCTGAAGAATTACTCAGACATCTACTTGAAAACAGACGTTCTCCTACTCGCAGATGTATTTGAAAATTTTCGCAGCCTCTGCCTAAAAACTTACGGACTGGACTGCGTGCATTATGTAAGTTTACCCGGATATGCATTCGATGCAATGCTGAAGGCAACAGCAGTGAAGCTCGAACTTCTGTCAGATTATGATATGTACTTGTTCCTCGAGAGAGGTATTCGAGGAGGTGTGGCCCAGTGCGTGAAGCTGCACTGTGTTTCTAACAACAAGTATGATGGCGAGAAATACAATCCTTTGCAGCCAGCAACTTATCTACAGTACCTGGATGCTAATAACTTGTATGGTTGGGCTATGAATCTGCTTCTACCTATAAGAAAGTTCAAGTGGTCCAGTACAGACCTAGACATCATGAGTGTGCCAGAATCCTCCCCTGTGGGATACATAATTGAATGTGATGTAATGTATCCTCCTGAACTATACAAGGAACACAAAGATCTACCATTTCTGGCGGTAAACGAATGTCCTCCAGGATCATCACAGAAGAAACTGATGACTACATTGGTAGATAAGAATAATTATATCGCTCACTATATAACCCTCAAACAAGCTGTTAGCCATGGTCTTAAGGTGACCAAAATTCACAATGTGTTGGAGTTTGAGCAAAGCGCCTGGCTAGAGCCATACATCCAGCTGAATACAGCTAGACATGCAGCAGCAGCAAGTGCATTTGAGAAGGACTTTTACAAGCTGGCTAACAACGCGGTCTATGGGAAGCTTATGGAAAACAAGCCCAACAAAGAATGAGTCTTGTGTGTAATGAAAAGCGACTCAAGAAACTAGTTGCTAAACCTGCCTTCAAAGACATAATTATTTACTCAGAGAACCTGTCGCTTGTGAAACTTGAGCATGAAGCAATCCTGTTTGATAAGCCCATCTATGCCGGCCTTGCAGTACTTGACCTGTCAAAGACGCTCATGTACCGATTCCATTATTATATAATGAAGGCTAAGTACGGTGATGACTTGCAGTTGGCCTACATGGACACCGACAGTTTCATCTATGAAATACGAAGAGGTGACTTTTATCAAGACATGTTCACCGATCCTGACTTTCATGATGAATTCGATACGTCAGCCTATCATGTCGACCATCCATGCTACTCTCCTCAAAACAAAAATGTTCTAGGCAAATTTAAAGACGAATGTAACGGTGTGCCTATGACTTAGTTTGTACGACTGCGTGCAAAGATGTATGCCTACAGGTGTTGTGAGAATGTATGTAAAAAGCTAAAGGAATCCAGAAATGTGTGATCGAAAAGAAAATTACTTTCCATGACTACATCAGGGCTCTCAACAGAGAGAAGGCTATGCAAGTTACTGTACATAGCATAAGATCACGGAAGAAGCAACTATATTCCGAGTGTAGCAACAAACTCGCGCTTACTTGGCTAGACGACAAGCGATGTGTGTGCGAAGACGGAGTCAACACTGTACCACATGGATACTCTGAATAATGGTAAGATGTGTTTATTATACAGATACTATTTAAAGTATATCACTGTAGCATAATATTCCTTAGCAAAAATGTACCGAGCGTTAGTAATGTGATGAAACATCTCTCCCGACAGTGTCTTGGATCCTGACTACATCGAAAAAGGACTGCACAATAAAGTGAAACGTTGTTATTAGACAAGTTCTAGAACATAACGCAACATCTATACCACCGGAAGACTGTAATGAAGAGAGGTGTGGCACACTACTAGCAGTTACAAGAATTAGCGATGCGACGAGAAGGCTAGCGAAGAAATCACGAGACTCGCTAAGATTACATCACGAAACTGTTTAAGCAACATTACCGCATCACTGAGGACAGTTACCGATATACAGTATACCCGATGTCTCACAACAGCTCGAGAATGTTATTGAATATAAATGTATACAAAATAATAAATTTTTTGCAATAAAATTCCTAAAACAGTATATTGTGTTGTATTTTTTTTTGTAAATAAGTTTCCCGAAGCAAAAAAATAGGTACAAAAAATTGAAGTACTTCAATAAGTGACATAAAATGTGGAGTTAGTTCGTGAAAGAGGAGGGGAGAGAGAGGAGGATGGAGTGAGAGGGAGAGAGAGAGGATGGTGGAGAGAGAGGGAGAGTAGAGGTGTGGATGGACTGATAAAATTACTTAAAAGCAGTACACGAGTTAAAAAAAGTAATACAAGTCATACATACAAGGGAAAACAAGTGTTAGGTTAAAGAAAGAATGAAGATAATGTTAGGCACGTTACTTAGTAGGATGTTAAAACAAGAACTTCAACCACGACCTAAGCAGCAATCGCAACTATTTTCTACGCTCGCTTCGCACATAACTATGCCCGCTCCGCACATAATTATGCCCGCTCCGCACACAACTACGCCTGCTCCGCACTGCTCCGCACACATATACGCCTGCTCCGCACACATCATTACAGACACCGCACAAAGCACCGCAGGCACCGCAGTTAGCACCGCAGGCACCGCAGTTAGCACTGCAGGCACCGCAGTTAGCACCGCAGGCACCGCAGTTAGCACCGCAGGCACCGCAG
>PNEQ01124840.1:0-11128 GCA_003012365.1 Medauroidea extradentata
TGTTAGTGGCAGGGACAAACTTAAGACTGCTTTTCGCGTGGACAGCTATAGCTACTTATCCTGCTGCAGCATTAGTTCAACTAGCCGCTTGGACATTCTAACACTTGATGACTGAAGTACCAATCTTGTGTACAAAGAGGTTTTTAAATTAAAGTAAATATTATCAGTTACGAATAATACTCGCGAGCAAAGCCGCGGGGGACTGACTGCTAGTGGCATATAAAATCAATGAGTGTGGAAAAAAATAACCTTTTTTATATTGAAATTATTTCTGTTTTTTATTTTTATTATTCATTTGACCATGATATATGATACGATGTAGCGGTCAGATTAAAAGAAGCATTAATAACATTGTTTTAATGTACATTGTAGAGCGGAAACTCATCAATTAAACAGTTAATTGTATAATATATCGCAGTCATAGCTTACAGCGACGGTCTGCAGTATCATGTATATGTCAGTGTTGCTCTTAAAGAAGTGTCAGTGCAGAAAACACCGACTTCTGAACTAAACATGGACCCTACGAGGCAGCGCAACGGTAACATGTCGGACTACTATTCAGAACGTCCTGGGTTTCTATTCTCGGCTCCGGCCATCGTGACTTCTGTTATCTGTGATGTTTCCCGGCAATCGCTCCAGAAGAATACTGAAATGCTTCCTCGATATTTGCTGTGTCCTTCCTAGCTGCTGCCTGTTTGTCAAGTTGTGCACGGCAGTCTCTTTTGTTGTCGCTTACGAAGAGACGTAAAACCTATATTTTTTGTATTCAGGGTGAGTCGTTATTAGTTGTTAACATTGCAGGAGTGAATCCCTGAGGTCAAATAAACACGGAGACAATACAACAATGAGCTTATTGTGACGTATGACGAAGTTATTCGACCTCAAAGTTGAAGGTGGGAAATGTGTAATTGTACAATAATATCGTAGTAGAATGCAATTAAGTAACGAAATTTCGTATACAGGCTACTGGTGTAGGATTGACAACAGAGAAAAAATTGAAATCCAAAAGGAACATTCCTTCTTACCTTAACTAGGGTTGACAAACCCTTTATGCTTAGAACTTTGTAACCGATGACTTGATGTGACCGAACACCACATGTACGTATATAGGTCGTTCGGGATAAAGTGAGCACTAGAAATTTAACCTTTGAAAAATATTAGTAGCCGTCACTGCATATAATTCCACATTAACTCTAGTTACCTCACTGCGTGTATGGTTGGCAGCCAAACTACGCAATATAGTTCCTTGTTTTGTTATATTTAAATACAGCAATACTGAAACTAAATCAACATAATCGACATGAATATATTTTACATAATTTATAAAATTTTTGTCAACTGTAGTGCTTATAGACTAAAGTGTTTATGTTTACATTTTCATAATTTCCAAAGTTGTTGTTTTTCATTACTTATTTATTTAATTTTAAGCCCTTGCCCCATATTTACATTTCTTTTGTTTATTTGTTAAAAGTCATAGTGTTAAGCATAATGTTTTGTATACATTTAAATAATTATTTATTATTTTAAATAAACAACCACAAAATCAATTTATTTATTACTATCTTTCATTTTGTTTACAATTTCAAATAAAATGAACATTTTTTTGAATGAATAATTTTTACAACAGAGAGAATGAAATGCATTACTAATCTGATTGGAAGTAAAAGTCTATGTCTGAAGATTGCAAATATTTTATGAATGTATTATGTGCAATTTATTAAATTATATATATTGAAATGTGTGTTGAAGTATCTCTAGGTGACAGCGACGGTTACAGGTAGGCTAAACTTATAATTCTGTGAGCCAACTTTTAAAGTTATAAGTTCACAGTGACCTTTTTCACCAACTGTAGGATTCAATGTTAACTTTTAGACTGCAATTGTTATTTGAGTCAATCAGAAGTGGAACGGAAGGCAAAATAAACCCTGAGGTTAAGAAAACTGCTTTTGGAGCTAGTTGGGCTACTGTGTGATGTCACAACAGAAATATGTCTGCCCAAAGCGGGGCCTTACTGTCACTGTTTATTTTGTTTTGTTTGTTCCAAATTTTTTTTCATTTTGTTGACATCTAATGAGTAACGGCAAAGAGGTAAGACGGTATTTCCTTCGTAGCTCGAAGGGCTCTCGAAACAATATCATAACTAAAAGACACTGAGGACTATTCCAACATGGAAGGGCAGGAAGACCCTACTACACTGTCTAAGACGATAGTTTACTCCAGTGACAACGAGGAGACACTCAGCGCCGTGTCCAATTTTGACAGTTACAGTGAGTCGAGATTGCAGGTACACACACTTGAACCAACTCGCCCCAGTAGCCATAAGAATTTTGATGATTTAATGCTAAGTATTCCAAGGCAACTCCAACTACAGACACAAGAACTGTCACAACAACAAACACAAAATTTGGAAAAACTTGAAGCCAAACTGTCACAACAAACACAAAATTTGGAAAAACTTGAAGCCAAACTGTCACAACAACAAACACAAAATTTGGAAAAACTTGAAGCCAAACTGTCACAACAACAAACACAAAACCAGCTGCTACAAATGCAGAATCTTGAGAAACTAGTGGCCAACATTACTCGATAACAAACACAGCAAAACGAAAGTTTTAAATTAATCCACGAGAATCTAACCAACTTCAAGACATTGACAGAAGTGGGTCTAGCTGACTTGAAAACTCACATCAGTAGGCAAGAAACTGAGATAGCCACTGTAAGACAGGAGGTGGTTGACACTCAAGAACAGCTGGTTGAGATACGCAACGAAGTACAGGGATCACATTCCTTGTTAACAGAGCGCATTCACAATGTGGAAGTTGGGTTTACCACCATTGATAGTAAGCTTGAGGTGAAGTTAGACAGCTTGAGTACACATGTTGACAGACGCATCGCACAGATTGATGTAGCCAACCAAGATCGGTGTAGAGCTCTTCACAATAACCTTGGTGAGACTCGACAACAACAAGAACTGCTTGCCGAGCGGGTGGATCGCCTCAACAATGAATTGTCTCAAATTTGTATCGCCACACCACCTAGCAATTCTGATTGTGTACCTCCGAACAACAATCTCCACCCAGCAGTCACTACGCCATTCATACCAACAGTATCTGGAATTGAACCAGTTGTGCAAGACTCTGCAGCTCTATCACCTCATGTAACACATCAGGTTAGTGGCCTCTTGAACTCCTCGGCGGCTGTGTTCCACCACCCTGCAAGACATTGGTCTAAAGAAATACCGACATATTCAGGGAAGACGACCGAGAACCCTGTTACGTTTTTGTTTAGACTTGAGGAGTATGTGCAGTTCTTCAATTTAGTGGATGCTGAAATTGTGAAGTGTCTCAGCATAGCATTCAAATCTACTGCTTTCTATTGGTGGGAGGTGGCACGACCTGAAACCACCACTTTTGCTTACTTCCGCCGTAAATTTGTGGAAAAGTTTTGGAATACCAAGATTGAGAGTAATTTGCGAGAACAGTTACACAATGAAAGGTATAACTCCAAGAAACGATCGCTGGAAGAACACCTCAGTGACATGTACGAGAGAACACGACATCTGGACCCGGCCATGTCGGATATTGAAATTATCGCTATGGTGTTAAGGCAGCTCCCACTTCACTACCAACTGAATTGGGTTGGAAGGGCTGAAGACTGCATTCATAAGTTTCGTGAGCAAATTCTGAGATTCGATCAACTCCAATCACAACGACGTAGCAATCAAGAACGAGATTACGAGCGGCCGAGCAACCAACCCAAGTCACAACCTATGTTCCAACATTGGCAAGGAAGGGACCCCAGGAATGAGTCAAGACCACCCCGGGTGAATACTTTATATGTTCACCGCAATGGTTCCCAGAACAAGTTCCGCCAGGACCAGACGAGGAGAGGGTCTTACACCAGGAGGAATAGTGATTACTGGAACAACCGCAGTACAAGGTACTACAAAAGTGACTATGGCAATAGTAATGCGGACCACCATGACAGTCAGCGTAGAAATTCAATATCCAGCAGATCCGCTGACGAGACTAGACACCAAACATCACAACATCCCAGTTACCACAAGGAACGATCACCGTCCTCAAGAAACACCCTAACCAAGAAAACGGGATGACGGCCCAAGGCCAGCGTGTCGTAACGAAACTGTCACCTAGTCGACAAACTTTCTACCGACTAGCTGAAGTCGACGACAGGGGGTATTTCCAGAGACAAGCACCTCTCAACCCGTCTGCACCTCAGTTTTCACCCTCCCGAGAACAAGAGAATTGGCGATATCGGCAGTCTAACCAGTCACCAGACTGTCTACTGCCTACATCAAACTAGATAATGAGACAGCAGCCAGTGTGAATATTTCAACAGCAGATCTCCAGAGAGAAATTTTCAAGTTAGCTAAAGCCAGACTATAAGCTACAGCAGAAAAACGAAAGAAATCCAAGAAAGTTTCCTCTACCAAAAGTTTTGAAATTGGAGACCTAGTTTTGTTATGCAGTAATCCAGTCAGCAGCTTATGGGATCAAGTTACTCGCAAGCTATTTCTCGTATTCCAGGGTCCCTACGAAATATGTGAAAGGATAAAAGAGAATTGTTACAGTCTGCGAGATGTCACTACACAAGAATATGTTGGGCGCTACAACTTGTCACTGTTACGACGATATGTGAGACCACAAGTGTGAAGGTTTGTTATATTGTTTGAATTGCAATTTCTACGCATCAGTGAATATTGAATCTGAGGTGCTCCTATATTTACAAGCTAAAGAGAGCTAATGTCAATGTGTACGTTACTTGTCTCGTAATGCAAGTTATTATGTGGATTATTATTATTATTGAGACTTATCTATGTTATTGTGCTACTTCGTCGATGTTATTATGAAGCTATGTGATAGCTATGTTCAGCGGACCTTAGGTCATGGTGTGCCAAGTTTTGCTGCTAATTTCGCCTCGATAATGTGAGCTTTTGTCATGCCTATATACACATTCAGATCTTATGAGCACGATTTTTATTTGTTGAGCAAAGTTATTGCGATTGATGTGTTGAACAGATACTGGTATGTATTGGTCTTCTGTATTATGTGACACTTGCCTTCATGTATAGTTTCTATGTGTGAACGACATCTGAACACACTACTCTTACCTCTGCTGCATACCTACGGTTAAGATGCCGTTATTCTACTTCTTTGAACATGCTCTTACCTGGTTACTGTTGATATATGGTAATCCCATTGATGAGCGGGAATTAATTTTATTTGAGAGAGGACTTTCTTCTTGGAATTATTTGTGACTGAGAATTTACTGCTGTTGAAACACACACACTGATTTATTTTCCTTGTTGTTGACACTATTTGTTGATATGCTTTCCACAACACACGCAATTCACATGATTGGCATACGATTTTCTTGGAGACATTGTAGCTTAAGTAGTTATGCATCTTCTTGAAGTCTATGTTGATTGTTGACATGCATTTAATGTGTGTTAGTTGTTTTAATAATGATTAACTTACTGTGTGTATTATTCATCGATGAATTTTTGCAAATGCTGAAGTTGTTAATATGCTCCTATTATTTGACACAGAGTATTGAAATGTGTATATGCTAAATTCCCGCCAAAGGTATTAAAGGGAAATACATTATTTTTGAGAATGCTCAAAGACATATTTACCGAGCCAATGTTGTAATTACATAAAAAAAACAGTTTGAATGGTATTAAACATTGACCTATATTTTATATTTGTCTACAAACTTGTGTAAACTTTGTTTTGAACGAGTGCAAAGACACGAAGTACAAACCTTGTTGCCATGAAATTTATTCTTCAGAGACGTCCACGTGTGTTTCGTCTAAGTTGAAAGTGGTTTCAACTAAGAATATGTAACGTTTTAGCGGTTTTAGACAGAGTTTATTCGCATCTGCTGCGAGACCAACCGACCGACGATACAGCAAAGTAGTAATTGTTTATTTTTGAAATGGCAAGTCGACAACAGAAGATCAACGACTTGTTCCACCGCTACACTGCAGGCAGTGCTGAAGTCGCGCTTGAGTGGCGCGCATTTTGAACACTCAAAAAAATTGTTTGTTTATGTACTGTTTTATTATTTCAAAACGTAATGAATGTTATATATTGAAGAAATGTACTATTAAGTTTATGTTTTCTTGTCTTCTTCATCTACATGTCTATTAATATTGTTTTTCATTTTACTTTAATGTTGTTAAAAGCAAAATGAGGAAGGGCAATATGTAGTGCTTATAGACTACAGTGTTTATGTTTACCTTTTCATAATTTCCAATGTTGTTGTTTTTCATTTCTTATTTATTTAATTTTAAGCCCTTGCCCCATATTTACATTTCTTTTCTTTATTTGTTAAAAGTCATAAGGTTAAGCATAATGTTTTGTTTACAGCCTGCATAATGTATAGTTTTTTTTTAAATTTTTTTCCACAAAATCAATTTATTTATTATTATCTTTCATTTTGTTTACAATTTCAAATAATTTGGTTTGTAGCTATAAATATTATGAACTCGCCCTAATAGTGAACATTTTTTGAATGAATAATTTTTGCAACAGAGAGAATGTAATGCATTACTAATGTGCTTGAAAGTGTCTGAAGATTGCAAATATTTTATGAATGTATTATGTGCAGTTTATTAAATTATGTATATTGAAATGTGTGTTGAAGTATCTCTAGGTGACAGCGACGGTTACAGGTAGGCTAAACTTATAATTCTGTGAGCCAACTTTTAAAGTTATAAATTCACAGTGACCTTTTTCACCAACTGTAGGATTCAATGTTAACTTTTAGACTGCAATTGTTATTTGAGTCAACCAGAAGTGGAACGGAAGGCAAAAGAAACCCTGAGATTAAGAAAACTGCTCTAGGAGCTAGTTGGGCTACTGTGTGATGTCACAACACAGCCTGTATCGAGTCATACTGACTAGGCTATTTATCTTACACGCGCAAACTTCAAGTGATGTGTCTAGAGAGGTTAGATATTTGCCGTCGTCAGCCGTTACGCGCGGAATGATACGAATTTCCTGAATATAGAACTTAATCAGGGTTTTTTGAGTGCTCACTTTATTCCGTATCGCCTATAAACAGTATGTAAGCATTAGTAAAAATGGTCACCTTTAGAAAAACTGCTTATGTAAACTGTTTCCTCATAAAACAGATGCTAGGTTGGGAAGCGGTGTTGTGGCCTGAGAGGTAGGCAGCCGGCAACAATGTTTGCTAGACGTGTCTGTACACTTCAAGACTCACATTCTTACTACTCGTTTGAAATTGGCGAAATGCATTACATGATAAAAATTGTTATCAATAGCTTATTAGATACTTTTTTTGAATATGAAGAATTGTGTAATTTTACAGCGTATGACATAAATGCGAACACACCTCCGAAATGCACGAATGTGACCCTCGTAAGACAGGAGCTCATACTGCAACACACCAGGATTAGCCTTTATAGAGCTACTTGCATCTTGAATACGTCACCACACTTTGACTACATTGATCACTTCACTTGCATAAACAAAGCAACCACATAAAAGAAGTAACCTGGGTTACAGACAGTGATCTTCATGCCCGCCCCACTGACCCACCATGTCCACTCCATCACCCAGAGTACAGCAGAGCCAAGTATTGCCTTGCTGTGCGACTACAATGAGACGGTACACCATTGTACATGTATCACGTGTTGGCTCTTACTTTCAGTGGTAAATATTCAAGTTGTTGTAGCAGGTATTCCTCCCAGAAGTGCCGATATGCATCTCCAGAGAAACGTGCGGGGAGGATTTATTGTCTAATTGGTATCAGATCAATGAATCCCGTCCGAAATGGACAGTTAACCGCGATATACGTAATATTCCTCTGTTGCACGTGGATTGGTATGAGCCCACATCCCCTTGTAAAACATACTTTATAGCTGAGTAAACCCTTATCGTTAAAATATCTAAAGGCTACAAACGAGTAGGCTGATAGGAACGAAGTACATGCAATGGCTGGTAGGGAAATAAATGCAATCCGTCTCGCCGTAGAATGTCGATTGTGATTCGTTGGTGCACATTATGAATTCTTCGGATGCTGGGATATGAATTTGCAACAACATAGTGTAGTATGTCTACAATATTCCACCTACATTTTAATTAATTGTTTCGTAAATTAAAAAAATTCATAATTTATGTAATTAATCTATTTGATGTACTTTATTAATTTCTCTTATGATTGATGCTAAATGTAATTTTTAGTCATATTTTATGTATTTAAAGTCATAATTTTCAGTACAAGAGTTGTCAAATTTTAATAATTTCAATTTTTAACATTTCTTGTAATATTGTTTTGTGTTTGTATATTTATCAGTGTGCTATGACGCACGGAAGTTAAAGAAAACCTTGATTACTGTGATCAATAACTATAATATTTTTTTTTTCATTTCTCTTAGTAAGAGAAATTATGATATTTTCTCTTTTGCGATTTCCGCAAATGAGTTTTAAGTTAGCGTCACTTCTTCTTGGAAAGCTCCTAGGTCATGTCGTCCCACGGCGGGCTTCTCTGCTGAGACGTCGATCCTGCCGTCATCGTAATTTTAGTGATATATTGGAGCGGATCCTAGGTCCAAGAAGTCGTGCTATAAGTTTGCCAGGTTCAGAAGAGGCAATTTTATGTTAATTTTTATTTAGTTTGGAGTGAACTTGAAGGCGACAAGGGATGACGCGTAAGACAAACCCTTACGAGCCTTACTATAAGTGCTATGAACTGTCTTCAGTGTAAAAGTCTTAAATTGTATTGCTTTAGACTCCAACATTATTTATTAACGTTTCAAAGTGATATATTAATTTTCTACAGTTTCTTTGGCAATTATTTGAGGAGAACCTAAGCCTAACCAGAGGTCTGAGATAATTTAAAAGACATAAATTCTACCGACTGAGCAAATTTAAATGTAATAGCCGTGCAAGATTAAATTACAGATTTATTTTTCTTAATAGAATTTTAACTACAGTTTCTGCATTAATTATTTCATATTTAAGCTTTTGTGAGTGCTGTGAACATGTTTTGTTGCATCTGGTGGAGAGCAGTACTTACTGGTAATTTTCACTGATTTTCTTTACAGTGTAGGGAATAGCACCCATTTTCCGCTAAATCAATTTTTGTTTTAATTATATTTTTTCCTTCTTTGCTATTTCTAATTACGTGTTCTCTGTGTAGATGGTTTTTATCAGTTTTCTGTACATAACGCACTACAACACATTCACACATCTATACATGCATTTAAAAAGCAAAAAGAACAGAAAGTTTTCAATAGTCCAGTAGATCGTGCTCGATGTTCAGTTGAGGTCGGCCAACAATGCGGTAACTTGCATGAACAGTTCCTGTTTTACACAAACGCTGATTAACTAACGTGAATGAACGTGCATGTGTCAAACATCGGCAGAAAACTTTTCAATATATCGAAGAAGCACTGAAGATGCATTACACAATATTTTACGGTATGCGAGATACACATCGATTACTACACTCGATCATACAAACAGTGACTAGTTGCTTGTAGTGTAAACCACAAACACATAGTACACGACTGACACAACTGGTCACCTCAGGAGGGAAGAGCGCCTGACCCTGCATATAGAAGACAAGTTACATGTGAGTGGATATTCACAGAATACAGTATAGCCTGTGGTGATTCGACACTTCTGTGCTTCAGGCAGCAGTAATAAGCTTTCCCATACCGCCATAAGTAATCCCATATATTTACATTCCAGTCCAAGTATACTGAGAATGTTCAATTGTTGCAATATTTTAACTAGGCCATAACGTCATGACATTATAAGATAAAACACACAACTTGGCAGTTTAGGATAAAAGGTCGAAACATCGGCTATAGCCTTTACTAAGGAATAATATTAACCCCAGCATTCGCCTGGAATGATATTGTGAAACCATGGAACACTACAATCAAGAAGGATGGAACAAGGTATAATTATTATGTAATGCAATGAACATCGCTGTTATCAGACCTACTTCTGTGACGTAGTTCAGCGTGGGTACCACCATGTGCTGATTGGCTTGTGAGTCATGGGCTGGTCCATAAAGTGTTGCGACACAGCTTCTCAGAAACACAGCATGCGACCATAGTTAAGTGAGTTGCTGAATGTATTGCGGGCTGCAGTATTCAAGTCATCAGACCACTTGTCTACATTCGTGGCTATCCAGGTTCAATTGTAAAATGTGGTGGATGATCCCACTGTTCAGCGGGTGCCTGTTTACTATAGACTGAGCACTCAGGAAAACTTATAAGTAATAACAAATGTGTTTAATTGGGCGAATAAATCTTAAATTTTGATAGTGTTGAAACATGTAGACTTGCTTTTAGTTACCTGGACGTTTTCATTATAAAAAGTCAAGAAAACTGCCAAACGGCAGAAATTAAATTTTAAGCAGTGCTCATTTTATCGTGAAGGGCCTATACCCACGTCCATCTCGCCCTTGCATTCTGCCATTGCCAACCTCGCCATTGTTCAAGATCACGCTATTAAGGGAACCAACTACCTGGTAACCTTGGAACGAACAAAACAAGATGTTACCAGCATAACTGATAAGCTTACTTTCCTTAAAGTGGACGCAAGTAAACGCTGTAAGTTGTAAATTTTACTTACACCTAGATAATATCTTGGATATATATATATAAATTATTAGTCAGCTTACTAAGAAATACACAGGTATCCAGTTTGATAGAACTGGGGAAATAAAAAAATCTGAGATGTCTTTCCTCCATAAAAAAAAACATGGCCGCCGTTTTCAAAACAGTACTGAGGGCTGAACAAAATATTCAAACGTCCAGAAAAATAACTAAATAACTGGAATATGCGTGCTAAGAGTAAATAATGTATGTAAAATACTTCCTTAAATATTTCGTGTTATGGTAAAATATAAAAAATGGCCACCATTGTAAAAATATTAACACATTATTACCAAAATACACAAAAATCAAGTGAGTATGCTAAGTACTTCTTTTGTACTAAGTATGATGAGATTAAAAAAGATATTTCTTCACACACGCACACACACACATATATATGTATATATATATATATATATATATATATATATATATATATATATATATATATATATATATATATATATA
>PNEQ01124841.1:0-21945 GCA_003012365.1 Medauroidea extradentata
TAGTCCTGCACTACAGGCTCGAAGCGTAAAACCCGTCTATATCAGCTTGTTCTCACTTCCTTGTCCTGCACTACAGGCTAGAAGCGAGTAACCCGTCTATATCCGCACTGTTCCTACGTCCTAGTCCTGCACTACAGGCTCGAAGCGAGTAACCCGTCTGTATCAGCCTGTTCTCACGTCCTAGTCCTGCACTACAGGCTAGAAGCGAGAAATCCGTCTGTATCAGCTTGTTCTCACGTCCTAGTCCTGCACTACAGGCTCGAAGCGAAAAACCCGTCTATATCAGCTTGTTCTCACTTCCTTGTCCTGCACTACAGGCTCGAAGCGAAAAACCTGTCTATATCAGCCTGTTCTCACGTCCTAGTCCTGCACTACAGGCTAGAAGCGAGTAACCCGTCTATATCCACCTGTTCTCACGTCCTAGTCCTGCACTACAGGCTAGAAGCGAGTTACCCGTCTATACCCGCCTGTTCTCACGTCCTAGTCCTGCACTACAGGCTAGAAGCGAGAAACCCGTCTATATCAACCTGTTCTCACGTCCTAGTCCTGCACTACAGGCTAGAAGCGAAAAACCTGTCAAGGTGATGTTATAAGCCTATTCTGGTGGCGCTCTTCCCTCAGTGTAACTACACAAAAAAAAAATTATTTTCGGAAGTTATGAAAGATGGGAAGAAAAAACAGATCACACGAAAAATTATCATTACAAACAATTAATACTTTTGAGAGACTAGGTGAAGTGGTTCATATAATGCTCCCAATGTGAGCCGGCAATGATATACATGTGTAGGCTTAAGTTCCAACGATACTGTCACGCCGAGACATTTTACAGCAAATGGAAGTTATGCTGCAGGTTACAGCTAAAGTGCAATTTTAATATTTCCTGATAATATGTACCTATATTTTTGTTTAGTTTTAAGTGTTACCAAGTCGAGATAACTGTAAATGATGCAATATAAAACTAAGAGGTTAACAACAAATGCTCATAATATAATTCTGTAGAATCTTACTTTTAAAATGCAAACACTAGTTAGATTTAACGGAAGTGGCTAACGTAAAAACTTAATTTTGAAAGTATCTTGAATATCGCCACTAGTATTATTATTCCTGGATTATTTTCAACCTACACTTTGGTATAGTTTAATTCTAATTTATTTTAGGTTATGTCGGGACAGGATAGCCAACCAGTAAGTGGCCTAGTCATATAACCACCAATTATTGCCTACATTTTATTTTGATATTTACAACTTAATAATTAAGTAACTGAAATTTTAGCGCACCAGCATACTGCCATTGGAATAAAATTCGTAATTTTCCCATTTTAACTATGTAAGTGTAAAACATTCTTGATAGTTTTGCCGCCCAGTTACAAATACAGTATCATAAATCCAGTTAATTATAGGTTGGTAATTATTTTAAAGCATAAGTTGTGTGTTAAATTTTTTTCAAAATAATCAAACTTTTATTACATGACTAGGCCTAATCCTTCAAACTGTGTGAAGTAAAAACATATTCTAAAAAATACAAAGTTCACATGACACAACTGTGTATTCTTCTGAAATCTAACTGGCCCTAGGCGATCACGTGGTATAATTTTACGTATCACTTTAAGTTGAAAGCATGAAATATACAAGATTTCTGTTATGTGAAAGTGAACATAAATATAAAGTGACGCGATCGTGAAATTGTCAAGATACTCTCTGCTTACATGATAGTAAAAGTGAAGTGAAGTCATCGTAATCCCTGCTTTACAGTGAATGTAATTAACTTATCCGTATCAATCTTCATGTATGATACCAGTTGTCATCTATAATTTACTTAAGAACTGGTCAGTGAGCATTGGTAATATGCCAGAAAAACTACTTTCACAACAATTTTACAACACCATGAAACCAATTTTATTTATACTCTCTGAATAAATTAAATTTTTGGTTATTATACAAAGGAACTTTGAACAGTAGCTGAACAATGAGAAACCAAGAAATTTTGTTGACTTTGAATAAAAAACGGTAATTTAAAATATATTTTCAAGGTAGTGTTACTCCCACTATATTAATTGTATTAACAAGTTGAAATCACATGGTAAAACATTTTTTAAGATATGAAAACATAAATTTAACACAGTCAATTAAGCCTGAACTCCGAAACGCTGCAATGGAAGTGTTCTATGTAACAAGCAATAACGCACCAACAAATTTAATACATTTCTTAAGCTATTAAGTCCTTGAAGTACTGTATAATACGTTCTAAAACACTCACGTCAGTGAGATGTAGATCTGGAAGAGAGCTTATGCTGTTAATATTTTACTTTTTTTACTGATGCCGCGTACGTATGAATGAAACTACCACCAACTAAAATAATGTGTAAAATGTTGTCTTGCTGTATTATTTCTGCAAGAAGGATCACACTATGGAGTCACTATGTTTCGTTTTACTATATAACTACACACAAGCCATATCATGTAGTTATGCGTCCAGTGTTTACAGCATGTGTTTTGTTATGTGCTTCATGTACGAGAGATGTCTGAGAGTAGACTATTAGTCAGGGTTATAACATGGTACTGCAGACTACAAAGTCAACTATCTTTTAACATGACAGGTCCCCATATCCCGCAACGTCAGCGTGTGCCCCAGCTCAGTCTAATGGGTACTCCGACTAAACGAAGGAAGGGATGGGAAGCGAATGTGTCTGAAAGCAGAACCTCAAACACCTAAGTTGTGGCTTCGCTAAGGAAGAGGTGGCGTGCATCGCGGCGTAGTGGGTTGAAATGGAGGTCACGGCTCTACTGAGGCCGTGACCCCCCCCCCCCCAAGAGGCCAAAAGTCAGAATAAGTGCACAGAAAAACTAGCACAAATAGGGTAAGGTGCTGGGAATAGCTGTGCGACAGGCGCGGCAGAGATAAAATATCTGCATCACTAAACTATAGGCTAGGGTAAAGATATGTATGGCTCGAGTTATTGTTGCCAGAACACTAGAAAGAAGAGGTGGCTGGTGAAGTGAGATGGGATTGGCCGGCGGCTCCGGCCAATCAGAAAGGCGGCTCAGCGAGCCTGTTTCCGCCAGTTGGGCCTTAGCGCCCCTGGCGACGGCAAGTGGAAGAATGCCAGCTGGTCCGATTTGGTGAGCTGATAAGGATATTCGCACATCAGGCTAGCCTGGCACAATATACAGGCTCATCCTACTTCTCAGCGACAGTAGCAGAAAACTGTACAACTCAGCCAGTAAACCAGCTACATATTCGCTCTTTTCGCAGTCAGCAGTAAACCTTGCATTGTCAGAGTGGAGAAAGGGTGCCATCCCCACCCTCCTATTACAAATAATCCGTCGGTCTTGAAGGGGCGAGACACCCAGGGTCTACCACGTTGTGGGTTAGGTCCACCGGCCCTGGCGATTAATGTCCCCGATGACGTTGGTCGAAGTTCCGATGCATTCCATTTCTCATTCCTCAGTCATTCTGCAGTCCACAGGCCGTAGGATCCAGCATTTGGATTAACTATACTTCACAATTTTCGGCACCTCGAGATCCTTCCCGCCACCTTGATCACTTGACTGTTTCCCGCAGAATGTACCTTCCATCTTAATGCTGAGCAGTATAGCTCGCCGGCGCTGTCAACGACGACATTTGTGCACTAGCTATTTGGTCCACGAGCCGGTATTAAATATTCCTAACAACTCCTCAGTGAGTAGTCCTGCATTTGCCACTAGTAAGACGCTGCCAAATAACAGATATTCGCTACCACGTAGATCATGTGATAGTACTGCCTCCTACAGGCCACGGCATCTTCGTTAAGATGAAATAGTGACATCCCGGTGCCGCAGGAGTATGATGATCACGCCACGACAGCCACAAGGGGCATCGTACGCCAGATGCTATTCACACCAAATATGGCATTGGAGCGTGGTCTCTCGATGCCACCAATCACAAGCAGCAATTTATGGACCTGAACAGTAAAACCTTCTCGTTATAAAAGTAAAAGTTATCAGTATATTATGTATACACGGACAATAAATTAATAAATCTACAGCTACAACATTTCCAGCTCAAATGGTGACAAAATTAAAATTAGCGTTTATAATTTGCATTTTAATGTGAACAATAGTTCAAATAATATGTTGAAATACGTAGCTGGTGACAAATTAATCTTTCACATGACTTAAAATAGTGGCAAAAAAGGAGGAATTGTTTCTTGACTGTGTATCAATACGGGTAAAATAATAGTGATGTAAAAGCAGATGTTTGCATATGATGGGTGTGACTTGCAGAGTACATATGTTGGACATGTGATGTTCTCCACCAGGCTTGCAGGAACTGTACGGCATCAAGGGGTGCCTGATAATTAGACAGTCGCCCTCCAAGGACCCCAAATGTATGAGCGACGTAATAGCAGATGTGTGTATATGATGGGTGTGACTTGCAGAGTACATATGTTAGATATGTGATGTTCTCCACCAGGCTTGCAGAAGCTGGACGGCATCAAGGGTTGCCTGATAGTGAGACAGTCGCCCTCCAAGGACCCCAACTACAAGTTGTATGATGAAGAGATAGTCATGTTAATCTCAGACTGGATGCATGAGATGGCAGACGAGAGGTTTCCAGGGAGGTTCAGCAACCAAACAGAGGGAAAAACTGCTCAGCTACCAGAAAACCTTCTCTTTGACGGCAAGGGAAACTACAAGGTTATATTCATATATTAGTTTTATCCATGCTCACATGTATAAAATAAGTCTAATAATGATTCATTGAAAACTAAACACTTTTTAATCAACCTCTGAGAGAATAATTTCTAGTCGCAGTACGTAAATTGAAATTAACCACAGTCATCTTGATAGTTGTATGGCTAGAAGTAACTTATCAAATGTAAATTAGGTTTTTTTTCCTGTTTAGTTACAATAATTTTTAATAACTGTCAAATGTACTCGGATTGTCTTTAATAGTTTTCGGTAATGCTTTGCATGAAAAAATTTATATTTTCACCGATTGAACAATTTATCGAGTTTCCTATGATCAGAAAGTGGTATGCTTGAAGTTACTTTTTTTTGTTTGCCTGAATGCTGCTTTAAACTGCATTTGAAATCCGCGAGATCAAACCATGTACATCTACCAGAGTAATATCTTTAAGATTGCAATTTGAAAGCGAACAAAGCACTGAGCGATTCTGCACTGCTAACCTCTATATTTAAAAAGAAGTGACGCACTCACTAACTCATTCATCAACGCACAGCCCAAATCACTGGACCTAGAGACACGAACTTTTGATGGGGGCTTCCTCTTAAGCCGTAGGTACAGACTAAAACCGGAATTGTTTTATAATCGTAAATAAATGAGTTTAAAAGTAGTGGAATGTGTTTTCAATTAATCCTCGATAGCGCTTCGATATGTTTGTATATCAAAGTGACTTTGTTACAGAATGAAGCTTATAGAAGTGCATATTACCCAGTGGTGGCTCGCAACGAACGCATTTGATGCACAGTTTCACCTAAAAATTAGCCAATAGTATTTGACAGTATTGATAATTTGCTGTGAGATCTATTTTTCTTCCAGACTTTCATATCTTTCGAAACAGAAATGTTTCCTATGTCGTTGTTACTCTGGAATACACACATGACTTCACCGTGGCGCGTTTCTCCCTTCAAGTCTGTAGCGCAGGACTGTGAAGTGAAAACAGCGTTGATCGTGGTTAGCTGAAGCGACCGGGAATATCAATATGTAACAACAGATGTCGGGTCACAATTATCCATTGCTGTTACAGAGTCACATCCTCGGTACGCTGTCCTCGGTACATACCGTGGATTTCGCCCTCAGATCTCTACCGTAACTTGTAGTTTCTCGAGTAACGAGTTACAGAATACAGCTGCAGGTGAGGTATCGTAATGCTTTGGTAATGTAAAGTCATAAATGTGTTTTATCTCATTAACATAATACGTTATCGTTATAGTTTTCACTTCATAAATTTCACTCGAACAAATCTGCGGCCAGGCAAACTATACACATATAAATAATGTCCTCCGTGTAATTGCAACGAAATGTTACTCTATTAAGACCAGTACACACTTTATAAATCACCACAGAATTCCGAACATAATTCAGTACAAGTAGCACTCTGACTATGGGAACCGATGCTGAACTCGTTTTAGCCACAATTGCGTGCTTAGTTTGACAAATAGATCACGTGCTATTCACCGTGTAGTGTGTTGACTCGCATGCACAATGTACATATTCAGCCACTGTGTATGCCAAGCAGTGGAGGTTTGAGCTACTGTGCTGCAGCCCTCCTTGATTATTTGAGAATTACAGTAAATAATTTTCATTTTCACAGCTGGTGTTATAGAAGATCATTTGTAATGATATATTTTGAACTACCTACTCGCCAAAACCGTCAGCCGATCGCGAGGGCTGAGGAATTCGAGGAAGTCTGAAATATTTACTTGTGTACGCGGTTCCAGCCTCGGGCGGTCTGAACTAGGCAGAGCTGTGTGGCGATCAGCTCGTCTGACCTAGCTGGCGCATACGTAGTGAGCGCCCTGGTCTGGTGAACCTTGTAGAAGTGGAGGGCGTTGTCTGGTATTAGCCTCGCGTGTGGCTGCCAGGCTCGCAGCCCCGCACAGTGCGCCACGCTACACTGCACTAACCACAGACGTAACTTGTCGCTGAACGCTCTCGTTTCGCGACATCAACACACTGTGGCGCTTCCTACGAACTTTTCACGTTTGGCGTACGCAACTTAGTTAATTAGTAAAAAAATCTAATATCGTAACTACATTTTCACTCAAAACCCAGCTGAAACACACTAAAAAACTTTTTTAAAGTAGCATGTTTCTCCATGCATAGAATTTTTAAACCAATACACCAAATAAATTTGTAACATTCACCATAAAATCGCCTCAAATTGCAATAGTTTTCTCGAGACGGAATGATGTTCTAGATGTTGCTCCTCCACGCCTAGGTGTTACAGTAAACACTTTTGCGGCCTAATTTTTCACACGAATTTTAACGTACTTCACACCAAATAATAAATTAATATGAACTTAAAAATACAAAGTAAAATAAAAGTAGCATTGTTATTCATTTTTAAGGAACATATTCTATAACCGAGCATTTTACCGAACCATATGACAGAGAAGTAAAATATTAAACTCACAGACGAAAACTTAAAAACCATTTGTCAAATACAAAGTTTTTTTTTTTTTTTTTTTTTACTGGACGTCGTTTTCAGATACGTTCTGAATTTATCTTATTTATAATTCCGCAATAGACGAGACAGAAAGCCATAAACAAATGTACCCTCCCTACACGCGAGTATTTCATAGTAGGGAGGGGAAGAGTTACCATTAGAATTTACCATTCTATATTGAATATTTCACTGAATTTACTGAGATATTTAGGCGGTTTTTAATATTTAAGGCCTTACTCGTTATTTTCTTTTGATTCTTTATATATTAATTATGTATAACTACCTTTCCTTGTATGTATAAAAGTAGTTGTTCGAAGTCTCTCACCTCCCTCCTTGCGCACGGCCCTTACCCTATATAGGCCGTTCACGATAAAGTGAGCACTGTATAACAAGTTATTGCGAAATTTGTTCTAAGAAAAGAATGACGAATGAATTCACGTACAAGCAACGGGTATCCACACATTAGTTATGAGAAAATTTAGTTGAAACATGTTTTTGACTTAATATTTTCATTTTCAAGTACAGTGAGATGTAGTTACGTTAAAAGAGTAAAAAAACTTAAACTATTGTGCCATAAATTAACGGCGTAGTTATGCTAAATGTTAAATACTGTGATTTGTGAAGCTTAAAAACAACTGAGCTATGATGTCAATCCGATGTGTGGATAGCACTGTCTGATGTGGTTTAGACTTGGCGTAACTTTCCACGCAGCTACCCTGGTTTTTCTCCACCTACTTGCTACTTCAAGTGCTTAACACTGTTATCCAAAAGTATGTTACATTTGTTTAAATTATGTTTGGGGATTTTATGAATTTTGTTGTAAAAATTTGCAGTTATCCAAAGGCATGTTAAATCGGTTAAATAATTTTTGTGGATTTTTGTGAATTTTGGTCTAAAAATTAATACCTTGAAATGTTTTAAACTGTTTGAGAAAGTGGAATAGCGGCAACTGTTTGAAACGTTACTTGATTTCCTCTACTAGGGACTAGGGAGGCCTCTCAACAGAATGTTTCTTTAAAAATGTTTAAAAAATCAACCAAAAGTATATTCAACGTTTAGGCACACCATTTTGCACCTTGAAATCTAAATTTTCCAGGGGGAGGACCCCCATCCTTTTATTGGGAGGTAAGTGTTCCTCCTTGTACGCAGCCCTACCTATGTGAACACCCACGAGCCGTGTCTGATGCCGAGTACATAAGTACGGTTACCAGTACACTTTGAATAGAAGTACATTCTAGTTTCCTATTCAACTCACAGCCGCAGAATTTTTCAAAACCTGTATAATACAATATATTTTCATTTATTTGGTAACTGTGTGTGTGTCATGTGTGTTAAATAGTTTTTCTGGACGCTACAGTAATACTTAATGGAATATGACAGCAAACGTAAACATATACATCTTTGTCACCTTTACTAACAGAAATTTATTAGAAAAAAGTGACAGTAGTGTACTGGACTTAAGAAGTAGGCCTAATACCCACCAGGGATGGTTCACACTGTAGAGATAAACTAAATCCTCATTTTGCCTTCTTTATTACCAATGCAGTACCCAGATATTACTACTTGAAGAACCCTGCATTGATTTAAATACCCACAATAGATATATATTTCCATAACAATTATACTGGGGAAATTTTTATTAGAAAACTGTGTGAGTTTGTCAATGAGAGTTTACAAAAAGTAACCTGGAAGAATGTACTAGGTTATCTTGGTCACATGGCCAGGATGCGCAGACACTTTTTTCTATTCTGTATCAATATATCAGCTAAGTAAAGATGAATTAAATGTAAGCTATTAACTTAGTTCACTTTATATACTAATGCAATCTTTGTTTGCATCACTTCACAAAAAATTCTAGTAGTAATTTAACTCTACGTCAGCTAACTTCTTGACTTCTAATACAATCAAACATTTCTGTTACGGATGCAAGATTGCGTGTCAATCGATTTAATTTTATGTGTGAAAATTTTCTTCAAAATTATATGCATTAAACAATTTTAATAATTTTTTTATGTTAGAGATAATTTAAGTTAAATTAAATAAGATAAAATGTTTTCATTTGAAAAATATTTCGACTCATCATGTATAAAAGTAATTAAACACAGCGTAAGCTAACAAAACCTTAGTTGTATTTGTTGCTCATTCAGTTAAGTCACTGGAAAAACTACTAACACGTAGGTCATTCGATCAAACTTCAACATCGACAGTAAATTTTCACATAATTCACTTTCTTTTTTCTGACTATGCTCAAGTTCAGTAGAAAGAATATCGATGATGTAACCTAAATGTAAGAAACTACCTTGGAAGTCGATACTAGTGACTCCTAGCACGCAGCTACAAAAATGACTCGGTTTTAAACAATACGTCCACGCTGCAATACAGGTTACCTTAATGTCAGTACGTTTGCACACGGGAGAATTCACGGTTAAATTATTTCACTTAGGCATCTGGTTATCCACGAAGTCAGCCAGAATTTATGAAATCACTTCAAATAGCTGTAGATGCCTGGCTTATTTGCTTAATTGTAGCGACTGAATGAAGATAGAAATCAACTATGCAGTTATTTCATAAATGCTCAGTGAATTGTGAACCAAATACTTATATTATCAGTATGTAATCCTCATTATTCCTGACTAATACTGGGATGACTGAGTTCTGCAGTCACGTGCAGCTGTCTGTATCACACGTCTCGTCTCTACAGTCTTCACTCTCAACACGACCTTACAATCTGTCTTCCTACAAACACATGGGCGTATGCCAAATATTATCCAGAAAGCGTTACAACAGTCTCTTACTCACAACTAACACATTATAAACTGTACATGACAGAGACTACGAGAGAGTTGTTCTCTATGAAAGTTTGCAGGTTTCCGTGGCGATTGTTGGTAGGTTCTAGCTGCTTGGTTGAAGCCTCTTCGCTAGCCACATTATTCGAGAGCAGTTACTTTTTATTCATTAATTAATTACTCAGTGTAGGTTTCGATCAAATCTGTCCCTGGCCAGGGATTGCCTCGACTAGCCCTGCGGTTTTAATTCACACAAGATCACAAATCAATAACAGTAAGTGACCAATCACAGAACACTCATTTTTCGAGAATCAATATAGGTTCAAACTACTAAGTGAAAAGAGTGATATTCATTTTATACGACACCCCACTCCACACGGTCGTAAACGCCATTATTCGTGGCAGGAATCGAACAACGACCTCCTGCACTACACTCAGGCCACAAAACGGGCTTCTCGGTCTGTGAATTGCAATTAAAGCGGCTGACATCTAGTCGCCTTTGCCCGACAATCGAATGTGATTAAACCTGTAACAAAGACTCTTGGTAGCGCATACCTGGTGGCCTGCCGAGACACGGACTTACGGGACACGGACACACGCGTCCATCCGCGGCTGAGATCCAGGCTGGTCTCTCTCCCGGCACCACTGCCGGCACCCACGCCAAACGGCGATTTCTGACGCGGTACCCTCCAGCCAATCAGGAGCTCTAATTCAAATTCCCGGCTTTCAGGCATCGCTCTGAATCCGGGCGATTACGACCATTTTTCGTGGTGATTTTATTCCATAAAATAACAGTTTACATTTCTCTAATTTTGACATCATTATTTCCTATAATTATCTATACTTATGACAAAACATATATAATCACTTGAAATTTAAATCAAACTGTTAGCCGACTTGGCCGTTAGCTTGGCTTCCTCATCCCCACCCCCTGGCAGCCTTGGGCAGGCAGCAGGAGGGGCCGACTGTAAGGCACTATAAAGAGTGGGTATAATCGTCCGCCATTTTGGGTCTTTCGGAGCTGGCGCAAACCAAAGCATGCGCGCGCGTCACAAAAACCTGTCTAACCAAACTCTTCACAAATCTGAAACTATTCAACCAAATGTATTCAAAATTTTTGTATATCATTTATGAACTATGCTGCCAATGATAATGTCCATTAACTTAATTTTATGCAACTATCATATTATAAAAAAAAATTTTAACAATGCCATGTTGACATTTGACTGGAAAATGCAGAGTAAATTATAGTAAGCGAGAAACTTTTTTGTTATACGAGATAGATGGGGGGTATCAACGAACAAAATAAAAAGGATAGTAGAAATTAACTTTCTATGCCCCTCATGACGATTTCCGGGAATCGCTGTTGTTTTGGCGGCAGGTAGAAGACAGAATATTTCGTACGCGAGGCATGGTCTCGCTCAACGACGCGAACACAACTTCACTCTTAGTTTATCTACACAATATTTACTATGTAAATGTCAGTTGTGTGTGTGTGTGTATTATATATATATATATATATATATATAAACTAAGTTTCTAGTTTGTAATGTTACTTTTAACTATTTTATTAATTAGATAACAAAGAACATAATTGTAAAAATAAGTAGTTAAAAAACTGTTATTCATTTACGTACTTATATTTAACTAATGCTGTGTACCAAACATTTTACTTTTTTTACAGATTAAATTGATCACTCGCGATGTAAGCTAAAGTTACACATTTTGTAATATCTCAAAAACTTGTATTGAATATATTTGAAATTATGGTTTACAGCATTTATTTATTCTTCCCAGATGCCATGTAGAAAATTGCGTAGCTATTTTATTATATTCATTAATGTATAACCTAAAATAGAGCATCAAACCAAATCACTTTTTTGTGTGTAACAGTGGAAGAGATACTGTACTAAAATTAATTAACATTTAAAATATGTACAAATTTTACAAGCAGTTATTTTGCGCACAGTTTAATACAGTTTCATCACTTAAAAAATAATGTTAATGCAAATTAGAATTATCACTTAGTTTTTTTTTTTTTTGCAGAACATCTTGCATAATTTATTTACATTTTTGTTTAAGTCCACTACAGCATAGACCCTCAATTATATCCCAAATGAATATATAACGTAAAAAAAATTCAACCGATACCTAGATTTGAACTCATAACCCTTACAGTACCAGGCTCGTTCCTGAAATAGCTATCTGTGATCTGCCGCAACCGTCACATGAATTTTTAAGACAATAAACAGCAATCATATTAACGAACTACACTTACCTGTTTATCGTAGTATAAGTACAAAGTATATGTTTTAAGTGGTCAAGGAATAAATGTGTTTCGAACAATATTGTTTCATGGACATACCCTTATTCTAAAACACGTATTTTGGTCACTTATTGTTAAGGAAAGAATAATTCGCGAGTTCAATGGCCGACGTGTTATAATTCATTGTCCCACGTATACTCAAGTCCCGTCTATTAGTTCATTGTGTGTTGTTCCTGTGGGTAGCAGCTAGTGGACATATGGCCGGGGCTTGTGCATAAATAGATCAATGGATCCCTACAAGCATGTCGTTGAACTCGCGAAATATTCCTTTCCCTACTTATTGTTATAATCTTTTTACATTTTATTTATATAAATATCTTTACGAGCGTTAATTATTATTTTTAATTATTGCCTCTGAAGCGACAGTTCGTAGTAAAACGCATATACAATATAAATATATGTCACACATTTCTGGGAGAAGATACGTTGTGCCGAATTATCGCAATGAATGAGGAACCTCTGCAGGCATGTTGTGGTTCTGGCGTTGTGTGGTGTACAAGGAAACATTTTATTGAGCGTTTAAGTTAGTGTTACAGTTTTCATCTCATTCTTAGGGGAACGAAAATTACTTAGTGTTAACAAGATCTTTATATTTACGTGGTTTATATTAACAAGGTTCTCTGTAGTTTTTAAGGCCATGATCTGTCATTTATTTCAAACAATTGAAAATAACTCAAATATTTTTTAACCAAATGCTTTGAAAATAAAATTTGAGACTATGTACAGTCATACGATACACAATTATGCCAGAGCGTTTTTTAAAATAATGTAGTTTGCTAGCAAAAAAATATTTTGCTTCATTTTGGCTTATTTTGACAACAAAATATGTATTATTTCAGAGGCAAAAATCTAAAAATACGGTTAGTGTATTGGAACAGAGAAATTCATATACAAACGATGATATATAAGTGTTAAAACTGTAAGAATGAATGTTTGATATGTGTATTAATTAGCGTTAAAAAACAAATTTTCGAAACCACTGCAAAACTAAAGAGCAAGGCCTTAATAGGCTTTTGTATGTAACAAATTTCTAACTAGTATCTCATTGATTACGGAAATTCTTACTTTATGAATATCCATCGTGATAATGTAGACATTGAATACATGGGCCTCTCTGGCAGGGGTGATGGGGGGGGGGACATTTCCCCTCCAAACATTCCTTGTTTAGAGGACACAGGGACATATTGATGTTCAAGTGAAGGTATTGTGTGTTATTTATATATTATTGTTAACTTGAATACTAATACACGTAAAGGATAATTATTTCAGTGCTCAACCTGTTTGAAAGTCAAATTAATTTGTCAAACATTCTATTAAGATATATTTACTTCTATTCGTTAAAAACATTTACATCCCATGTCCCCCTCCCCTAAATTTACTTACCGGAGTGGCCCATGATAGAATAGAAATTACAATTCCCGCATTAACTGTATTGGGCGATAAATGTATTATTTACAGACATACAGTAAAAAGGAAAGAACTTCGAAATACAAATTTGTATCCAACATGTTTACAGAGAGTATTTAAGTATATGTGTAAGATACCGTGTGTTATATTTACGAGGTACACTACAGTAAATTAGCGGTACTTCTCCATACTGTTTTCCACAAATTTACGGAAATATAATGTTTGTTAGCTTAGCTTAATGGGCATAAAAGTAAGCATGCTATTGACAGAGGTATATTTATCCACGGCTAGCTTCAGTATCTCAGGTTGTATTCTACCGCTAGCAGAAATATTATATCAATACATAAAAGAAAACTAAAGAATAAGATCGTGTAGTCCATGTTTACTACAACACTACAACAACAATAGTTTCTTTCTCAATAATAATAAAACACACTTTTTTTATCCATAGACAAATTAACCTTAGATGTTGAAATTCTTCACATCGTATCATAGTATTTAAAACTTGTAACGTGTCGAGATATTTCGATATTATTACACTATGTTTCAGATATTTAAGGCTTGTATTCATGAACGAGACTTTGTTGCAAAGTAGACTTTTAGATTACCAAAGTCACAGTTTTCCATTTCATAGAAGAAACTTAAAGCAAAGTAAACTTTATGCGAGACTTTCCACCAAAGCCGCCTAAGACCCCGACTTTGGCTGGCAAAGTATACTTTCCTCTGTTTATATATAAAAAATGGAGGTAATGCGATTTGTAGAGGCAATTGAAAATTTGGAAGAAATAGTTGCTATAGCTGCTCCTGTTCCTCGGCGTTTTATCAGGGATCTTCAAAACCCTTTAGAATTTTATAGTGAAAATCATTTCGTTATGAGGTATTGCTTTAACAAAACTGCTGTTTTACAAATCATGAATTTGATTCAAAATGATTTGCGTCACGAAAATCAGAGAGGCCGGCCAATACCTCCTATTGTACAACTATTTATAGCATTACGTTACTATGCTACAGGTATTTAAATGCTATATTAACATCAATAATTATTTTTGGTTATGTTGCAAAATGTTTGCATGGACTCAAAGCAATACATATTATTTATTATGATTTGTTCAGGAAACATTCAACTGAGATTTATTTACCCGCGATGTTGGACTTTGAAAAGTGCCTGTTAAAGTCTCGTTCTTGAATACGAGCCTAACTCATAGACTATAACAAATATGTTTGGTAGTATTTTAAGAAATATTAGCACTCGCACAAGTGTGTGAAGAAAGATTTGTATTTATCATCCCGACTCTATAAATCAGCGAGGCTATATACTGTCTGCACAGAGTGAGAGAAGGGCAGCTACAGTACAAAAAAAAAATAATTTTATTCACGCCGCTACATGATAGTCAGTGTGTCGTAATTTTTAATGTAGATTGACTTAAAACAAAACTTAAATTCATGTTAGTAAATAAACTTTTTGAAACCTCAATGAAATCAGTTTAAAAACAAATTCATTTCAGCAACAATTTACGTTTATAGCTTCAAGACACACTACGTAAAAAATATTGAAACTAACGTTTTAGCAACAGAGTAGAGATGCATCGATCTCTCCGATTAGTAATCATGTATTTTTCATTAGTAACGCAAAATACAAACGTGTTTGCTATTACATACCAATAATTCGTAATAAGGCCAATTTTCTTGAATAACTTTCTTTAAAAATTTGCATTTTTTTATTTGTAACAAACTGACTATTTTTAGAATGTTAAATAAATTGAATGTATGCTGTTCTTTCAATGTGATAACTGCTTCTTTTACTACTGAAGCCTCGATAATACTAGTATGAATACGTACATAACAAATAGCAAAAAGTTAAAAATATTATATTTGCATTTCAATGAGTTACCGATACTTTTAAAAACGTAGTATAGACATCAGGTGAATTAGCTTTTGTGTATTTATTATTTATTATTATTGTTGAAAATGTGCCTTTAAGTAAATAAAAATATATATTTCCAGTTGTGTGTAGGTCTAAGCTTATTTTGTGGGAGAATCAACAATCTTAAAATACTTTTAAGAAAATAGCAGTTTTCAAAAAATATCTGTAGTGAAATTAAGGATGTTGCATTATTTTTCTATTCATTATTTTATTTTGTACATTTTTTTATACTCGATAACGTATACTTTTGTATACAACCCAAAAATCAGTTATTGATAGTTGAAAACGTTATAATAAATACAAAATGTAGAGTAAAAATTAATGTCTTAAGTACTATGAAGACAAATCAAGGTATAATTCGTAGTCAAATCGTTCAGTTAGACGGGTTCGGCGCCGCGCGCCAGATATATTCTGTCTTCAACCTGCCGCCAAAAGAACAGTGATTCGCGGAACTCGTCAAGAGGGGCATAAATGTTAATTTTATACTATCCTTTTTGTTTCGTCCACTGACACCCCCCATCTATCTCTTAAAACCAAAAAGTTTCTCGCTTACTATATTTTACCCTGCATTTTCCAGTCAAAAATTGTCATGCCATCGTTAAACTTTTTTTTACATAGTAAATAACTGTCATAGAGAAAATTAATGGATAACGTCATTGGCAGGACAGTTCATTAATACTCTGTAATTTTTTTAAAGTAGATTGACCAAATAGTTTTCGATTGGTGATGAGTTAGGTTTCTGCGATTTTTCTGGCGCGCGAGCATGACTTGGCTTGCGGTAGCTGCATAGGACCCAAAATGGCGGACGATTATACCTAGTCTTTATAGAGCCCTAGCCGACTGTACTTCGTCACTGTTGACTGCTACACAGCTACAAATACTTCCAGATGTGTGGGCGACTACTCTGGCTCTCATCTCATCATCTCCCCAGTCCAAAATACAAAATAAACATTAATTCTCCCTAATAATCCTACTATCATCCCTGTCTCATAGTACTATTTACACAGAGTACAACAAAACTTGAACCAACTTTGTACTACAATTCTAGCCTGTTTTATATTCCCGTGATTGCAGATGCTTAGTACTAAAAACATCTGATACTTAATTCTAATGGGCAGTCTTTAATGATATTTACACCAGTTATCCCTTCAATATGTACATTTAATGTGTATCGGGCTATTACTATTACATGATCCTGTAGGTTTCCCTGTCAGCTGTAGATGACAATTGACAGGGGAAGCTATAGCAGCCAAGTTTTTAAGAGTTAAGTTTCTCTTCTCCTTTTTTTTTCATATACATTTGCTACCTTTTGGCACTATTTCCAACATACGCCACTGCATTTAATTGGCCTTTCCGCAGTACTCAATCGGCACTGCCTATATGCTAACCCCTTTGCATTATAGGTTTCAGTGCCCCATAGGTACCACTGAGCGAATTCTGCGTCGAAATGGTGAATGTCGGAGTTTACAAAAAAATCACAGACAACGTGGGAAGGAGAAAAAACCACCCTTGAACTTGCTTTCAGCCCGGCTCCTACAGTTCGGGTCAGGCCAAGGTCGACTATCCCCCTTCACAAACTACAGACGACAACCAAAAAATACACGAAAAATATACAACAGCTCTTTCCCTGGCCTATTTACAATGTCCTTCCACATGGTGCTTCACAAAGTCTACTGCCCTGCCTGCGCCTTGGAAACATATCTCCTCAGCTTGCCGATATTGTACGTTCCTCGGCCCTGTAAACCCCATAATGTACCGGTCTCATATGCCCCCTTTCCTCTTTTACTCATGACCTCTAAAGGGCCGTCGTATAAGTCCGCCATTTTAGCTACTCTCCCACGGATCTTCGACGACAAATTCGTCTTCCTGACCAGAACTTACTCCCCTACTTTCAGGACATCTGGCGCTCACTTCGCTTGCCTCTTTTGCACCCGCAGTGCTGAAAGTCTGTGCATCCTATGCAACGCACGCCGACAGTCTTCCTCCGCATCTGTAATCAGCTGCGCCGGGAATCAAACCAATTTCCCAATCCACCGCGGCGGCGGTTTACCAGTTTTAGTTCGTATGGCGTGACACCCATCGTTTCGTGCATTGTCTCATTGATGCACCGTTCTACGACCTTTAAGTGGGTCGCCCATGAGGCGTGCCTCTTCCTTGCCAACAGTCGTAAAAGGCGGTTTAATTCGTGGTTTACCCTCTCCACAGGGTTCCCCTCAGGCCTATACTAGGACACCTTTTTTATTTCAATCCCTCTTTGCCGCATAGCCTTGCGCCACGTCTCACAGGTGAACACCGTCGCATTGTCGGACAACACCTTTTCAGGTGTCCCAATTTCGCGACAGTACTTTCCCACTTGGGTCACTATTGTCTGGACAGTCGTCTTCCTAAGGGGAAACATCATTCACACGCACTTAGTAAAAACATCTAGGATCACTAAGACATATCGATATCCTCCGCACGAGGCTACCAGTGGTCCATGAACGTCTACGGAGATTAACTCTAATTTCCGGCCCACTGTGACTGCTCTGGCCTCACCCCTCAGTGGCCTAGGGTTCGACTTCGTGCGCTGACAGACGTCGCATCTACTCACGATGCGCCTCATCTTGCGCCTCATTACCTTAAACACGCTCTGTTCTTTTACCGCAGCCAGTGTTTTGGATGCGCCGAAATGCCCGATGCGCTCAAGGTATTCGGATGTCAATTCCTATTCGGTGGCAGCTAGGACGCACAGTTTCCACTCTCCAGACTTCGCTCTCCGGAACAGCCCGCCTATGTCCTGGTACATCTGCTGCAAAGAGTGTTCGGGCGGCAGGTTCTGCAGTCTCTCCCGCGTCTCTCTCATCTCAGGGTCTGTTTCCTGCCCCACGCACAGTCGCTCTTTCCACTTGCACGCCTCCTGCCTATTAAGGGGCCTGACTATCAACATCTGAATTCTGTGTTCCTCGCAACGTTGCCATCTCCCCCTGGCAGATTGTGCGACAGCGTGTCCCAAAGTACCTGTCGTCTCGGTGGTGCATACTGGATATCTAGGTCGTTACCCTGAAGGGCCAGTACCCACCTTGTTATCCTACCATGTAACATTCGGTAGCGACTCAGGTATATCAATGCCTTGTGATCAGTGTACACAGTCACCTTATGGCCATGTATGAAGTACCTAAACTTCGAACTTGCATACACTAGGGCCAGCAGTTCTTTCTCGGTGATTGTATAGTTCAACTCTGCGCCCTTAAGGCTTCTACTGGCGAATGCCACAGAACACGATTTCCTCACGCCGTTGACCTGATATGCCACCGCCCCTAGTGCAATGCTGATGAGTCACACGAGAAATAAAAGTCTCTTTCCCAATCCGGGTAGCGCAACATAGGAGTCTCGCGCAGTTGCCGCCTTATCGCTTCCCATGCGTCTTGTTGCTCACGCCTCCAACACCACGGCGTGTCTTTCTTTAGGAGACCTTGCAAATGTGCGACTGTCGCTCCGTACTTCTCTACGACCCTATGTTTGTATTTAACACCCCCCATGTGTTTTTGCAGCTGTTTCTGGTTCTTAGAAACCAGGAATTCAGTTACTGCGTTCACCCGGTCCGGGTCGATACGAATTCCGTCGGCATATATTACATGTTCCAGGAAATTGATCTGCTGCTGCGCAAATTCGAACTTCTCTCGGTTGACAGTGACACCGTCATCCTCTAATTTCTTCAGGACCCTGCCTAGCCGCTCGGCGTGCTGTCCCCACGACTCCGCTGCAGTGACAATGTCCTCGACATAAATGGTGACATACCGTAGTATCTCCGGCCCCAACACCGACTCGAGTGCCCTAATAAAGTGACAAACGCTAAGGTTAATGCCAAATGGCAACCTTGTGAACTGATATACTCACCCTCTGAACTGAAACATGGTGTATTGCCGGGAGTCTTCATGCAGTGGTACCTGCAGAAACAAGGACGCTAGGTCAATGCGTGAAAAACATCGACACCCCTTATACCGCTGCAACAGTTCCTCTACTGGCGGTGGCGTTTCTCGCTCAGGCACAATCAGTGTGTTGATCACCCTTGCATCTAAACAGGTTCGAACGCAGTCCTGTTTCTTCGGGACCACTACATGCGAATTAAGCTATGGGGATGTGCTCCGCTAAATAATGCCCCTATCTAACAGCCGAGCAAGCTTCTGTTCTACTGCCATAAGTTTATGTGGCACTGGGTATACGTGCCTAGCATATGGAATGTGGGGCTTCACCTTAAACTGGCTGACGAATGTTTTTATTTTCACAGACTCCGTCGAAAACACGCCTGCGTGTGACAATAAGATCGTTTCCAGATTGTCCCGTTGTGATTTATCTACCGGAAATGCTCGGAAGTGGTACGCTTTCGACCCTGTTTACACGGTGCCCAGTGATGTCGCCTCTATGTGATCTGGCGGCACTTCGATCAGAGAAACGCGCAGAACTGCCTGTTTATTCTCATGTGGGCATGCCGGGTTGCCACAAGTCGGCACCTCATATTCTTGTCCATTTACAGAGAAACCTAACATATTCTTCCTGCAATTAATGTGCGCCTCTATCCACAGCAAGGTGTACATGTCAACTAAATCCTCTGGTTTCACGTCTCTTGCTACGAGGAAATTAAGGGGAGTGCTTAACTCGCCTATGCCGACATCAACTACAATCTGTTGGTTAATGTTTTTCATTTTGTTACCATTTACGCCTACTATTGCGATGATTGAGACAGGTAACATCACAATCTCTTTGCTTCCCCACTAACCCTACAGCTGCTGCAACACGTACTCTCGCATCAAAGAAACCTGGCTCCCAGTGTCAATAATGGCCTTAAACTCGCGCCTGCAAATAGTCACGCTCACAACAGGTGATTTTTCTGCGCCTACTCTGCCGGTCGGATTGGGAGTATCCCACAAGGCTTCGTTTACTGCTTCGTCTAGTGGCATGTTTATTTCGCATCTGTACACCTGGTATTCTGTCCCTTCTTTCCAAACCCTTAACTGCGCGGTACTCCCACAGCTAGACTCTGTACATTTCCCGACTGAGCAAACTGCTTGTTTACCTCGGCCACTGTGTATACTTTGCGACGCTTTTGTTGTTGGTTGTGCCCGGCTAGCTCTAATTGAAATAAAATAACAAAGAAGTTTCTTTTTAGATCGGCCTAAGGGAATCACGCACTGCGGATTGCATCACGAGAAGTAGATACTTAAAGTTTCTTTCGGCGAAAATAATAGGCGCTTCCTCCGGCGGCTTTTGATCGGTCACGACGTTAATTATGTTGCAGGTACCGGCCGCGATCACCCGAAAAGACCACCCACCTGTGACCCCGAGCTCGCTGTCCACCGTCCTTACAAACCCGACGACGAAGATCCCGACACCTGTCCTCCCGAGTTCACACACACCCGGCTCGTCTTAAGACTTCATTCTTAGTGCCTTGCGGTTCGCATCGCATCTTTGCTCTCCTGGGCGGCGTCCCCTTCCCGCCCCACCGGACTCATGGGGGCGGGTAGGTTCCCCCGACCAATCAGAGCGAAGACCTGGCCCGAACATTGCGTACGTCCCTTGTGGAAGCTCCGTATTTATTTAAAATAAAATTTAACATGGGCACATTCTCACAGCAATTACAAATAATACACTTAGCCTAATTACTACTTGCTATCTTCAAATAATATAATTCTAGTTCAAATTACGTACGTTACACGGGGTCTGTTGAGGGAGGGGAAAAAAGAGATGAAATGTGTAGGCGAGAGAGAAAGAAAGGGGATTGTATGGCAAGGAGACAGGGGGAGGTAGGGCGCCCCCTTCTCGCACAGCATGTGGTAAGGCTCACGCATCATCTCCTCTATTGTCGCCAGACCAGCGGGCAATTATCACTCTTAAAAACTAAAATCATTATACATAAAATTATCTTAATGTTATTAGCATATTCGAGTCTGTGACATTCCACAGGTTAAAACGATACCAGACACGATACCTCTGTGATAATATTAGTAATAGTCATATTTTCTACTGTGTTTATACTGGCCTATCATAGGATCCCACAGACCCCTCACAATCAATACTGAAGTTAAAATGGATGGCAATATGTTACATATGACAATAAAGGCCCTTTCATTACAATCAATCATCATAATTAACCTTAACTACATTAATTTATATATATAAAAGTATCAATAAAATATGGCCGTCACATGACCCTCGCGGATCATTTGAAAATAGAAGATATTATTATTTGCAAAGGATTCGTCAGCCGCCAAGAAAGTCATTATTTTAAGCTTGATCATAATATAAAAATTATTAATTCTAAGTTCCTTACTCAAATGTACAACTAATTAACACA
>PNEQ01124846.1:0-44706 GCA_003012365.1 Medauroidea extradentata
CTACTTCTGTAGGTTGAATTTAACTGTCAATATATGTTATAAGTAATGCAAGTATTTTTGAAGTTACCTCTACTTCTGCAGGTTTAACTGTCAATGTGTGTTAAACTGTCAGTTATGTGGTTTGAATGTTATATTTAATTCTGTTGTTTGAAATATGAGCGCATTTATATTTTTAGTTATATAATTTTTTTTGTTATATACTTTGATTGGCTTAAATCTATTGAGTGTACACCCCTGCATTAACAGGTTATAGATTAGATGTAAATAAATGGAAAAAAAAGTAAATGCATCTTTGTGTTGGAGTTAATTAAGTTGGCGCTATTTTAAGCATACATAATCTGTGTGTTATGTCCATGACATGTTTGATAAACAAGTAACACTACATTTTAAGAGGTAACTTTTTTTTTACAACATATCCCCCTCCGAAAAAAATTTCTGCGTCTGCCCCTGAATGTACTGTATTTGCTACATTTCATATGAAAAAAAAACTTTGCAATTTATTTTTACAGTGAATGTCATATTCTTTACGAGTATGCTACGATATTAGTACTAACTCTTTATGAAAAAATGTAAATCTTTGAACATGTTTAGTGCATGTTAATTTTAAGTATTCAGGGTATTGTTGTCTCAAAAATAACTGTAAAAACAAGGTGATGAAATATGTTTTTATCCATAGATTTTTTTTGTCCTTGGACTAATGGAAGAAATATTTCATAAAAAAATAAGTAAATGTTCGGGAGTGTTCATACGAAAAAATTCTTAAGTTTACAACAATGTTGCAAAATATTTTGTAAAATTTTTTTGTATCTGAGTACTATACCAATACAGAAAGAAAGAGTTTTTACATTATATTTTACTTTGAAAAGGAACAAATATTTCACTGTGGAGCATAGTGATTCTGTACTTGTGTGGATGCAAATTGTGCAAAGTATGCTGTAAATCTAACATTTTGTAGGTATTACTATATTTACAACATCTGTAAATTATATAAATTGGTATGTAGAACACTATTTTTTTTAAAAAATTGAGAGAAAATAATGTTTTAGCAAATTGAATTTTAAAAATTAAAAAAAAAAAGAAGTAGCAAATTGAAAGGTCATTAAAATTCAGTGTTAAAAAGTACAACTTGGTTTTTTTAAGTACAAATTTTTTTATTGTTTATTTTAATTTATTTCTGTGTAAAAATCTATATTCAGTATTTTACAAATAAAAAATAAATACATTTTTTACAAATATTAAAAAAAAAGTGTGGTCAGAGGGTTAATGGTTGTTCCTGCACTTTGAATGACTATTGTATTAATGTGGCTGCACAGAAAATTTTTTCGTGCTAAAGAAACTCATGTGTTGTTTAAATATTTTTCAAAAGTTAAATTTGTATGTTTGCCCATCCTGTGTAAAACATGTATAAAATGTGTGGGCTTTACATGCTAAAATGCAGAAAAGTTCACAATCCTTTATCCGAAATCCTTGGGACTAGCAGCGATTCGAAATTCGGAACTTTTCAGATTTCGGAATAATTTTTGACTATGCCTTGTGCATTCAAGGTTTTATGGTTTTGGACAAATATATTTACTAATGGTAAATAAATACAGTGGATTATCGTACCTCCGTTTTTCGGTTGACCAACCAAAAAAAATGCAAAATGCGGGAATATAATGAATGCTGTCTCGTAAATCAAACTAACTTTATACATAACCTCAACTTGCATTTTCGTTGGAAACCAACAGCCGAAATTAGTATTTAAAAACAATTTATTAAATTCATTTAAATATCTCATTTCCTTAAAAAGTAATCCAACTTGTAAAACAGTAGAGATCAGCTACAATAATCACACTCGCTAAAATTTTACCACGTGTTTAACGTTAACCATACTTTAAAATTCCATTACAAGACTACATAATATCATAGAACATATGAAGCAAGGTCATAGATGTTAGATACATTTTCATAACTGCCAACCATGGTCTAAGAGGAAGAGGTCTTGACACTGCGTATGCTCTCCAGCAAGAGAAAGTGACCCCTTCATGTCGCCGAGCGCTAGTAGTAATTTGGTGAAAGATTTGTCTTGTTTACATCTCGCGTTTTAACATTTTTGCAATTATTTACATAAAATAATGTTAATAAGGTAAGCTGATATAGTATATGCATGTTCCATGTCCATAAATGCATTGGCATGTGTGGAGCTGTTTATAAAAGTAAAAAATATATTGTGTATTATTTTTTTGGTTAACATATTCAAACAAAAACTATATTTCGTGCCCTACAAAATTTGAGAATCGTTGCAATGTGCATCTACATGTAAAAGATTGAAAAATTTAATTTAATTGTAAAAAAATGTGTTCCAATACAAAATTACGTTCCCATTTTTTTCTTTGATATAATACTCGCAATTCCGGTAACAACTTCACATTTTAAGCTAAGTCAAATACAAAAATAAGACAAATCTTCCACCAAATTACTACTAGCGCTCGGCGACAGGAAGGGAGTCACATTTTATTCCTCAGTGTCAAGACCTCTACCTTCATAGACCTTGCTGCCAACTTATAAGTGCTGAATAGGTTTTCATTGCAGCCAACTTATGAAAGCAGTAAACACGTAAGAATTAGAAGAACATTGCATGCTGTCTCATTGTAGCCAACCTACGATACTGTCGATTGTAACAGATTTCGATTATCTTTCACTTTTTTATGTTTGCTAAGCATAGATAAATAAACAATGCACGCAATCTTTGCCGAATATTCTTATTTGTTTTGAACGGACGAGCCACATGGCTCAAACTCGTCGGTTGCTGTGGAAACAAGAATTTCGCCGCTCGAGCCTCAAAAAAATTTCGGATTTTGGAACTATTCAGATTTTAGAATTTTGGATGAATGATTGTGCACCTGTACTTAATTGACTGGAATACAGTGAACTGTTACCATGCACAGCGAGATATGTACACTATAAGCATCTAGCTTTTTTTTTTGTAACAAGGGTGCAATATGAATGAGTTCTAGATAACAAGTTCTAGGTAACTGATGGCGAGAGAAGTTATGTACCAATACTAATCCCGCAGCACAGTTGGCATGCAACTTTCAAAGAGTATCCATTATTTTAGCAGGATGTCTGCTGTGCATTTCACTGCAGCAACCATTTTATTGCCTTTTAATTATCCCTGATACAGTGTGCTATTCATTTTGTGGAAATGCATTTTATTTTTCAGTTTTAGTGCTCTGCAGATGCATTATAATGATTCGAATGTATCTCACTTTATCTGGAAATTTTGCATTTTGCCTTTATAAGACTGGCAACTAGTAACTTATACGTCATTCGGGATAAAGTGAGCACTAAAGATTTAACCTTTGAAATAAATCACTAGCCGTTACTGCATATAACTCACCAATAGCAAGACTTACTTTACTGCTTGTATGGTTGGTAGTGATTCATCGCATGTAGTTCCGTGTATTTTCTTATTTGAATACATCAGTGAAAGTACATCAGATGAAATCGACCTCTCTGTATTTAATATACTTCAAAATATTTAGTTTTGATCTTATTGACATTGCTACTTACAGTATAATTAGACTCAGTTGATGCCAGAAGAATGTGACGCTATCGCCGACCTCAGGTCATCTTGCACGTTACAGCTTGCTTCGCACTTCAGACAGTTCAAAATTCCACCCACAGGTGGCATCAGAGTTAGGTTCTCACAATTTTTTCGCCGCTCCACAGAGTTGCATCATTTGCATTTGTTTGTCTGTTGTGCATATATACACATTCAAAAGTATTGGAAAGTACTGTGAATATCATTGCCAAATTTTGTGAAACCATTAGTATTCTGTAAATTATGTTTTACGTTTGCCAGCCTAGAAACAACATTCCTTTTATTTTACGTATTAAGAAAATACATTATTTATTATTTCTGAAGTGCATCGTCATTCGTGGCAGTAGAAGTGAATGAAATCTGAATTCTTGAATTGCGTGTATCATGTGTTTTTAGTGGCTGTTTTTGAGTTACAAGTTCAAATAAAATATGCCCGTATTTACGAGATTTGTAACTGCAATAGTGCATGTTGTATAAATTAGTCGATGGACAGAAACCAGTATCATAAGACATTAATTCGCTAGTATTTATACTTAAAATTACTTTTCATTATATCTTATATTCAGCACCCGTGCATTTAATGAGTAGATATTGTAGCTAAAATTTATCGGAGCAGTTTAATGTTGTTTTAAACATTGCATGACCCTATGTAAGTAAAAGCACGTGGCAATATTTATGTTTACATTTGGCGGAAAGACATAAACTGGCAGAAAATACAAATTAATCAGGGCTTTTTTGAGTGTTCACTTTATTCTGAATCACCTATAGTCAACATTATGCACAATTATTCCAGGTATCAAAGTTTGTTTATCTTATACAGTAGAAGATCCGGATACCGCGCTTCGATAAACCGCGCATTCGGCTATATCGCGGGGTAATTCATGTCCCCCAAGCTAATGTACCAGACACTTCACAATCCTACTATGTACTTCAAAGGGACGAATGTTTTGCTGGTCAAACAATCAAACAAAAGGGGCGGAGAAGGACAAAAGGCAGCGGACAGGAAGCGGTAATGCACGTGTTCAAAATTTTACAGGCCAGATGTGTTTATTATTCTCCAAAAGTGTTGACATCTCGCTGTACGGCTGTGTGGAAGGCTTCTTGTTAGGGGTGGTAGGAAATGGAGGGGAAAGTATTGCTTGGAAAGGGAAAGGGAAAGGTGCAGAAACTGGCATTAGGGAATCCCCAGCCGCTACATGGGTGGGAAGTGATAGTCACAGCTGACTACACACTAGCAGCTGCCAACATGAATTTATTGCAATCAGTTTAGTTTTTTATGTGGTTGGATTTTGCAGAAGAGGAAGGCTTATTCGGTGAAAGACAAGTTAAACATTATCGACATAACATAAACCACAGTAGTTTAACAGTTAAACTAAAGTACTGTATTACAGTCAGTCCGCCTTATTTGCCGTACGAACTACTATCGTGCCACTCGTGCACGAGAGAGCGGCTAGTTTCATGTTGTCAGCCACTGTTATCTACTCCGTTACGTAATATGCTTGGTGTGCACTGTATGTTTGTTTACCAGCGGTCAGTGGATGGTGCGGGCAGCTGGGGCAAGGAAGCGATGCAGTGTCGAATGTGCGGGCGGCGGTAGTTCACTTGCATAGATCTTATCGCTTGCTGCACGCTTCCAAAACTAAATGATTTGATATTTCCCGCGGGCTACGTCGTCTGTCGCCTGCCCACAAACTGCTTCCATGCAGTACACATGCATGTATTTAATTACATTGTCTTGTTTGCCCGCTTGCCGCCCGCCCGCACGTATTACACGGCCCTGCAGCACCACTACTGCATGCAATTATACACGATTCCATGTCCTGCAGCGTAATGTTTCCTAAAAAGAAAGACTGTAATGATCTTTCTAAACCGAAGAGAATATCGCAAAATTCTTACTTTGACTGAAAAAATGAAACGGCTATATTTAATCAAAAACATATCTGTTGTAATTGGCCGCAGGTACGGGGAAAAAAATGTGTGTGCCACTCATACGTCTCAAAATAAAGCACGACAAATAGGATCAAGTGTTAGTACTGCACCACCGAAAACGGGGAAAAAAATCGAGCTAAGTTAATTTAATTGCAATCAGTAGCACTATATTAAAACAGAAACCGCTAAAACTTTGTCCTTATCCATGTTTACCAGTGGAGTAAAATTTTTCAGTGACATGTGTGGAAAAAAAACTGCGCCAAGTCTATTTTAGTATAATCAGTGATGCTGTATTAAAAACAAAACTGCTAACATAGTTAATTATGGTCAAAATATTTTATGTTTATGATCTGATTCTTTTCTGTAGTTGATATGCACGTCATACAAGCAAGAAATATTTGGAGACAAATGCAAAATATTCACGCCCATGTAGTCGTAATTGTGCTTGTTCCACTGTTGTTTTATATAGTTGACAAAGATAAAGTACGCATTACATGCGAGAAATAGTGTTATCAAATGCCATTCTATCAACGCTTGTGGAGACACACGCTGTCTGCCCAGCGCACGTCCTTGCAGTGTAGGGTGGGTGGAAAGATAGCGCGGCAGTTCAGGCCCGTGCTGTGTTGTAACGTCAGCAGTAGCCGACCACCTGACTCGTGCACGCTGTTGCCAAGTCACCACGACCGCTCGCAGTGTGGCTGCCGCTGTATCTAACTTGTGCCACAATGCATATGCTACATGTAATTTTTACGGTATTTAAATGTTTTGGGACACTTAAGGAATGTATTAAATATCTGTACCTCGCACAAATGTAGTAACATTGGAGATTAGTGGTTAACATTTTTAAAATCAAATTGTATGTAGTGGTTTATGTAGGTTATTATGGTGTCTTGAATATACATAGTTTTCGTTATCCGCGGATTTCTAGGAACTAAATTCCGCGGATAAGGCGGGCCGACATATAAAGGATGAAAGTTCAACATGATACAGTGGCAAATAAGAACATTGCGCGCTAAATAACACTTATTTGAAAATTTTATTTTTGTTCTTTCTGGTCTATCTCTGTACAGCGCGCATAGGCTATAGCGCGAGTTAGATTTAAGTCTCCCGACATGAGCGCTTTATCAAGCTTCTACTGTATTATTTTTACTCTATTTTATTATTAATTCTCATTTTATTACTTATACTCATTTTATTATTCATTCTGTATATTCATATATATCCAAGAAATACATCCATCTCACTTGTTTTAGATACAAATGCAATAATTAATAATATAGTACTGCAAGGTGCATAGTGACCAAGTTAGCTTTAAGAACAACATCTCAGGGTCTTAAGGGTTTACGTTCCTATTCTGGTAGATATAAAGAGTAGCAAGAATACACTTACCCTCTAGATAGCAGTAGTCTGTTACCTGTACAAATACGAAGGAAATATAGCTCATATTCCAACCATAATTTAACGTTTTACATAGCATTGAAGCCAGGTAAGCGAGAATGCCAAATTTGTATACTGCTCTATTGTGCAACACACATAATATATCAATAAAATCATAATCTTCTTGCAAAGAATTTACTTCCAACACACTAGTGACAAACCATTTTTCCACTGTTGCAAAAACAAAATTTTTTAAAAATATTTCAAAGGTAGGGCGAGTTCATTATATGTCTTAGCACAAACAATATTTGAAATTATAAACAAAATGAAAGATAATAAATTAAATTTGTGGCTAATTAAAAATAATAAATGTTATCTATTCATTAAGAAGGCTTCCTAGTTTAAATAAATATTTAAAATATAAACAAAACTTTATACTTAACCCTGTGACATTAACAACATAAATATATATATAAATATATTCTGTGCTACATTGCATTATGTAGTAATTAGTTAAAGCAGTTCGCTACAAAATACAGCAATTGGTTTTATTCAAAACTTTTGGTAGTGGAATAATTTCAATTTATATGTGATATTATTTTTTTGCTTTCGAAACCATGCAGGACTGTTTGTAGTTTTATTCAGTTTTGGGAGCTTATTCGGTCAAATAATTCCTTGTGCATAACGGATGATAGTTTCAATTTCTTGTGTGGCTATGTATGTATACAATATATTTTTATATATTTCAGTACACCAATGATGACCATGACGATAAACCTGATTTGTTGAAAGCTGCATTAGCAATGATGGATGTTGCAACGGAAATAAATGAAAACAAACGTAGGAAGGACATAGGTGAGTCACTTGGTGAAAGGAAGCTAAGTTTTATCAAGGAATTTTATTTAATAGTTGAAATGTTTTTTGTTGTGGAACCCTAGGTAGTTGAGGAAATTTTCTGGCAAAAATAATGTAGCAAAAGATTTATGTGAACATAAAACATTTGCTATGTACAATAATGTTCCAAATCAGGATGTTGATGGAAATAAAATTAGAGCTGGAAAATATTGGCCTGGAAAGTATAACTTGTGTCTGCCCATTAACACAGCAAGATTGCCATTCATAATATTAAAGCAATGATTATATGCAAAGGGTAATGAGTGGGAGCAGAAAACAAAACTGTTTCATTAAGCCTTACCATATAACAGAAACTATAGAATTTTTAGGACTCACGTTCAACCTTCATGTCCACTGATAAAGACTTTTGAAACATGACAGAAAAATAATTTTCTGGGAGCACAAAATTTGTGAAACCTTGGATAAATAAAGCATAGTAGCACAAACCTCATGGAGAATGCAAGCATTAACACTGTTGTACTAAATAACAATATAGCAACTCAAACACACATATCCTTTAAGTGGTATTATTAGTCAACAATCTAACCTTATTGGTATAGAAACTAAGTTTGCCTTTCAAATGAGAAGACGAGAACTCTAGTAAAAAAGGATTTATATAAGCAGTCTTAAATACATAACTTCGTTATAATGAAATCATTTTGAATACAACACTAATGCTTAACATGTTTTTGTAACATTATCCAAAGATTCATCCACGTTAAGACAGTTATAGGCGTAGTTACAATAAACAATTATTTTACTCTTTTAACCTACAAAAATTGTGTATCCTTTCTTTCTTCATTCACACAACTCCAGTAAGCACAATTTTAACATTAAAAACTTACAAGCGCAATTCCAAACCTGAAACGCTGTACGTCTGATTCTTCTCCCATATCACTTTTTCCATTAAACAGCGAGATTATTTTAGCAGCTTTCGCGTAAACTCTTTTAAAGCCTCAACCGTGTCAAAATGTGTCTCTGCTACACAGACGAACCAAGGTAATATTGTTGCAACATACCTTGAAGAGTCCCCTTTGGCTCACGTCCTATCTGCAGGCAGGTTTCCTGCCATAGCAGAAATAACTCAACAGTGATGATTGAGAACCTTCAGTCCTGGACTAAGGCTCCTGACTTTATAGTATTGCAGCCTGGAAGACTTCGGTTAACCACCATGCAGACTTTGCTGAAAATCGGCAAGCACAATTGGAGCGGACTCCTTCCGCTCAACACGCACCTGCACTTTCTAAACGTCGTCTGAATCGAAGGAGGGCTTACACCAGAATGAGTCTAAACCTGCTCTACACACCTCCCATAAAGCCTACCGAGCCTCCCCCCATTCATCCACTCCCACTTCTCCCCGCCCCTGCCGAGAGTCCACCCCCACTCAGGCGAGATCTGGGTTCGATTCCCGGCGGGGTCGGACCACGGATTTTGCGTGTGGGAATTGTGCCGGACTATGCCATTGTTCGGCAGGTTTTCTGGGGGGGTATTCAGTTTCCCCCGCCCCTTCATTCCGGCGCTGCTCCATACTCACATGTCACCCTTCATCAGAGCTAAGACCTAGATGTTAAGAGTGTGTGGTACATAATTCAATGCTAAAAACATTACTCTATAACTGTAGGTTTCTTAAAGCCAATTTGTGAAAAAAACAATAGCAATCCTAGACAATAATTTTAGGCACCGTTTCAAAAAAATTTTTTCCAGTATTACGAACTTCTGAGGCACAATCTCTGACGCCTGAACCTTTTGCATTTAACTGCGGCGCAATAGATATGCATAACAAATTAGTAATCATGGATAAATATTTACTCATAAAGTTGTCAAATACAGTTATCTAGGATTGTCACCGAGTATTTTATCCATTTTGGCTTCGAAAAAAGCGTAGAAATCAATTGATAGTTTCAGGGTTTATTTATCTACCACACACTCTTAAGTTGTGACCAAAACATATATATATATGTATTGAGAGAGAGTTATAGAGAGAGACAGAGAGACATAGAGAGAGACATAGAGAGACATAGAGAGTTATAGAGAGGTATAGAGAATTATATATATATATATATATATATATAGAGAGAGAGAGAGAGATATATCGAGTGATATATATATATATATATATATATATATATATATATATATATATATATATATATATATATATATATATATATATATATTTTATGGTTGTGCGAAAGTAACATTTTCTTCACGAAACGAAAATGAAATTTTGAAAATGAAATTTCACGAAAATGAAACTAAAATGAAAATTAAATGACATTGTTTTCAGCCTTAACGAAAGTCAGGATATTGAAACTTGCTACACATTTTTCTAAACAATAATTATAATTGTTATTATTATTATAATTATAAAGTACTGTTACCTGACAGCATCAGAACTGATACAGCTTCGAAATATTTCTGTATTGACACTAAAATTATAGTGTGCTGGAAATCAAACCTGTAAAAACCCTTTTAAAGAACAATACAATACAATGCAATACAATGGAAAAAATCAAATGATAGAGAAAATACACTAGTTTTAAGTCCTGACAGTGTATGTTTTTGAATGCAGTCAATTTATTAAAACAAGTAGCAGAATTGAGCAATTCACAAAAATATTGTCAAATTAAAATAACAACTGTAGTATAAAATGTAAACAAGTTTTGTCAATAACATTCATTCAATAAGTAAGTAAACAGTTTTGAATTTGACACACAAATTCCAAATGATAAAAAACAATCCAATTTAGAATTACAAAGCAGATTGAGTATATTGTGTATGACAGTGATTAATTGCCAAGTAAAACAAGAATTGGAATATTAAGGGTCATGCACATATCTACATACATACATTTTACTGGCTCTTAAAATTGTCATGCAGGAAGCACAACTGTTCAACATGTTCTGGGGATAGTTCAGTTCTCCTTGCAGTGACTGTGTTCCCAGCAGACGAAAACAAACACTCACTTGGAACAGAAGTAGCTGGAATCGCTAAGTATTTGGCAGCCAAATTAGCAATGTTAGGAAATTTAAGAGAACCCACTTTTTTGTACCACTTGCACACATCTTCATTTCTGTCCACAAGCAAATCTTCTAAGTAAGATGTAATTTCACTGTCTATGGTGGAATTTTTAGACAACTTCTTCACTTGTGTAACTGCAGACCACAGTGACATTTCTTCTGATGTTTCATTTTGTGATGTATTCTCCTCCGATGCTGCTTCCACTCCAGAGTTTGCACTCTTCAGCTCCTTCTTCAAGTGCAACAAGGCGCTGTTTTGCTCTGCTGCATTCAAAAGTGTCATTTTAAAGCGAGGATCCAGAACCATGATGGCTACATGTGTATTGTCTTCTTTGTAGAAAGGGAACCTTTGTTTGAATGCTTTCATGAGATTTTTTGCAAACACACCACATTTTTCATGATTTGAGATGGATGATTTCTGAATTGATGACTCTATGAAATGAAGGAAGGGTACAGCCATAGAACGAGTCACATATTTGTTCCCACTGAGATCATTTGTTGCTTTTTCAATTGGTTTCAGCACATTAACCAAACTGTCTGCAGTTGCCCATTCTTGTGTACTAAGACATTCAATACTTGAATTTGAAGAAACTAGCTCTGCAGCTATATATTCTTTCAACTCAAGCAAGCGCTGAAGCATGTCGAATTCAGAATTCCACCGTGTTTCAACGCCTTGTGTAACAGTAAGTGGAGTCTTTTGATCCAGTATTTGTCGTTGGGTAAGCCTTTCTTTCGCTGTACTGCTTCTTTTGTATCTGCCCACAATGCATCTTGCTTTTGCAAGCATTTTTTCGACTGCTGATGTTTCTTGCTTTGCGTCTTTTATGGCCAACTGGAGAGTGTGAGCAAGGCACTGCAAATGTATCCATGATTCATTACCAGTTATGGCAGAGGCAAAATTTTTACCATTGTCTGTCACAAAATATACAGCAAAACTGTCATTGCTTTCAGGAAACCTCCATTCTTCCATTAAAGACTTCAAGATAAGTTGAATGTTGGCAGCTGTGTGCGACTCAGGAAAATGCCTAACACTGAGTGTACGGTTCTTGTGCTCCCAGTCCTTGTTCAGATAATGAACAGTTAGTGAGATATAACTGGTGTTAGCTTTGGATGTCCATGTATCAGTTGTGAAAGCTACAGATTGAACTCCCCCTTGAATGTCACCTGCTATTTCAGCTTTCAGTGTTGATGCTGCCTCCTCATACATTTGAGGAATAATGCTCCTTGAAAATGTTGTTCTTGAAGGACACTTGTACAATGGTTGACATGCCTGTAATAGGTCTACAAATCCTGGTTCTTCTACAGTAGAGTATGCATGATATCCTTTCACCAAAAAGGCTGCAACCTTGGAATTGATGTGCTTTGATTCACTACGGTCACTCTTCCAGATTTCCTTTTTTTTTAGAGTATCAAAAAGGGTCATCTGTTTGCTGGTACACTTGACTTTGTTTTGTGCATCTTGTTTTAGTTTTGAAAACTCTGCTTCTAATTCTTTGTGCTGCCCCATGTGTGATACCAGGCCAGAAGTACTTCCTGTACATAGGAAATAGAATAATTGAAGAAAACTATAAACTTAGATTTTAGTTTAAGAAATGTTTGTTAAAAAAGGTTAGATTGAATAAAGAACGCTAGTTAAAAAAACATTAGGTTAAACCTGTTTGTTTCAATTTATGCAAAAACCTAGGTTAAGTTATGTTATGAAGCTAACAAAAATGTAGCTACTCTGCACAATTACCGCTATTACAAATATAATACAACATATTACACTGTCTGCAACTGAGTATAAACTTTGATTTTTACATAACTGTCGGTATATGAATTCGTTTTTTGCATGAGTTGCATGTTGCAATTTCACCACAATCATCTTGGGTGTAATATTTCCACACAACACTAGTTTTTTTTCATTTTACAGTTTCACGAGTTTTGTTACTGCTGCCACAATCACTATCCATGATTATTGTTCACGTTTTACGTTCAATATAAAATACTAGTGCATCTCGCATTAAAAAATGTCAACTCAGAACAATAAACACCATCGTGCACGTGATTACAATAAATTACAAAACGGATGCGGAAATGAAAAATCCGAAAACAAAATACAATCATACGAGTACCGTTCCGCAATGGCCGTGTTTCGTTTCACGAACAATGTTTCAAAACAACATAGGTGTATAACTACAAAGAGAGATGCGACAACTCTGCGCGCGAGAATTTGCTTTGGGCATACCTAACCTACAAATAAAATACGTTAGTTGTGACTTTATTTACTTACCAAGATTGTTTTAACAGTGTGTGTGTGCATCATCTCATCAGAATGGACGTTCACACTGTATTAATATTTTTATAGCAGGCAATAATTAATACTGTATTTACGCGAATATAACACCCACCCGTGTATAACACCCTCCCCATTTTCGACTTTCATAAATTAAAAATATAAAATATTCGTGTATAACAGCCCCAGCAAAAAAAAACTCCTTTCTAGACATTAACGTCGACCATTGATAGATCGAAGAAAATAATAAAGTCATCCAAGTTAATATTTTTAAGTAATACATATTTTTCCAAAAATATTTTCAGAAAGAAAAACGTGTCTTACGGTACAAGTGGTGTGTCTTCGCTACATACTCTTCAGCAGTTGCGGCCGTTGCATACGAGCGTATTGCAGAGTGGGATATCTGCCGCGAAGATATTCTTGGGTCGGAACTTTGATGACGATGACCAAGGAGCTTACGACGACTGTGTTGTTTGTTTGGTAGAAAGCTGCGAAACATGTGGCCGTAATAAAAAAGCGATGAAAGTACGGAATAGTTACACCGTAGCATTTGAATTACAAGACGTGTGATATGCAGAAGAAAACTGTAAAAGAACTGTCTCAAGAAACAGAAAGTTTACCGTCAATACACAATGCAAATGCGTGGCGAGAGGGAGTTGTGATTTTATCAACACAAATGTAATTATGTAGGCAGTATGGCTCATTGTTTTCCAATTTTTCTGTTCACTTCGGTTCTGTGAGTGCTCACTATCCGATCTCAATAGAGGATCTGAATAAATAAATATTGCCTAAATAAACGACTGAAGGGGAACATTGCGGCCGCCATATTTGTTTACGTGAGTACCGGTTATGTTTGGGTTATGTACGGAATTTCGTTATCTAAAAAATGTATTTTAAAGGGATTGTTCAACGCGTTATTCATAAGTGTTCATTCTCTAGAGTTATTGTAGTAGCCTCCTCATTTATTGACATTGGTTTTTAGTAAAAAAATGGGGGTGTTATACATGCGTAAATACGGTAATTATTAATTATACAGTCGCACTATTTTGTTGACGAAGATTCTTTATGGCTTCGGCCGAAGTTTATCCCATAGACGTATATACACAACAGTAAGAAGACGTCCGTGCGCAACAAGTCTGTGCATCTCTGTGTCATTTCATAGAACGCACGTTTGTAGACATGAATATTCAATAAGCAAACGAATATTCGTTTCATTCGAAAAAATTCGCTTCTTGCTGAATTTCGACTCCACGATTTCTTATCGAAATCGAAATGGAAGTTATGATTTTTCGATTTCGGTTTCGATATATCGAATATTCGCACAACCCTAATATATATATATAAATGATAGCATAATGGAGTGTGTCGTTAGTGCTGAGGTGTGCCTCGTGGCATCACAACAGGTCTTGCATGTTTGGATGGTAAACTTATCATGGATCATGGTACTGGTAATGGAACCACTTCAAACCGGTTACACTCACTCCCACATTGCCCTGGACTCTTGCACTGTCCACCCTTAACAAAAGCAGGCTTTTTGGATTTGTGTGTTGATCTCTTTGTCGTGCTGAGTCAGTGTTTGGGCCACACATAAAAGTACGGGAGGTGCAATAGTGACAAAACGCCTTATTGTTTTTTTTTTTTTCAATAAAAATGGTTGTTCATTCCTAATGTACATATTTTTAAAAAGTTAATGAAAAGCTCGTTTAAGAAAAATTTTCTACGTTGACTGGATATTTTCACATGTTGTTGACATTAAGCTTTATGTGTTTGTCCTATTACATTATCTTAATGTATGCTAATTAAAGCTAGTTTGTGAAGTTAGTAATTAATGGTGAATACTGATGACTGTGATGAAGATGCTTTTTAGCATTTTTCATTTAATCTTTTTACATTCACTACCATGTTAGTGGCACATTCGTCACAATTGTAAAAACTGATGTTTCTTTGTAGTTTGCTTAAGATATATTTAAAGTGTTAACAGTAAACTTTGTGTCTTCTGACTGTTTTTTTTAAGAGTATTCAGCAAAGATTCAGTTATTGCAACATCTGTAGCACAGCTGGTACTCTGAAGCCAAAATATTGTAAAAATTTTTTATTACTACAGTATTGTGTGTTACTTTGTACCTGTAAGTATATACTACAGTGAAACCCCTTATTTACACTTTTCAAGGGGACAGGGCGGGAAACTGTAAATTAAGGGAGATCTCAAATAACCCATTCAGCTTAGCTTGTTTAGTGCTTTTGTTTTCTTGTTGCTTAAAAATCTCTCTACAGGTAAAATCGAAATGATAGTATTCATGCAAGCAATGCATTTATCATATTTTGTCACATAAAATTTGGTACATTGTAAGTTACCAATATCGGAATTGAATATACTGTTTTGGGAAGATTTGTGGCACGTGCACATTCCAAGAGAAAATTTTAAAATGTTAGATCTGATTTTTTTTACCATTTGGTTAATACTGTTAAGCATTTTACCATTTTTGCAGTGCTATCACGAATTTAGACAAAAACACTACGCATTTGAATGGGAATGTAAAGTTCTTTATTCAGATCAACACATGTTTCCACGAACTCGTCACACTTCTTCATGATTACAGTATAACATTTTTTTTATCGAAAATGTTAGTTTTTTTCCATTACGTTACCATTATATAACCATCTAAACACGCTGCACTAAAATGGAAATTATTTAAAAACACAACTGTTTATAATTAAAAATTTTCAAACATGTTTCGCAAATTTTAGGTTAAAGTTACCGTTATTTGTGCAAGACAAACGAACACACGTAAAGAGATCATTGTTGTCAACATGAATACAGCGATCAATAGCATTCGAGACAATCAATAGCGCTAGCAGCGGCAATTGCTTTGCCGCTATTTTGAATTTATTGTGCGTTGAGCACAAACAAGCATTACACGCGATCACTGTCATTCTCGTATGGCTTTGCACGTGATCACCAACTTCGCTGTAATGTTTCTTCTTGGTTCTATTTCCAAACAAGTTTAGATGTCCTTTCTTTGTCATCTGCGACTCTGAAATCTCATGTTTATATTATCTTCGGATGCCGAGAACACTGGCAAAAAACGTAAACAGTAAGGAAAAATATAATTTTGATGGTGTGATGTGCGGGAAATTTTAACATTGCACTAAATGGCAGACAAATGGGACCTGAAGAAAAAAGTGCAATTCGTGAGAAAACTTAAATATGGGGTTTTACTGTATATTACTTTAAATATATTTATGTAATACTACATATGTTCTATAGTGTTATCACAGCTCCATGACTGCATACACATAGGTTGCTTTAACATTAATTTAACTTGCCCTATACCATGCACTATGTGAAAGGGAAAAACACTTGAAATTTTTTTGTAACTTCTCTGGCATTAAAAATTACAGATAAAGTAGAAATGAAATTCTTTCTATTGATTTATGTCAATCAAGTTTACAACCAAATTGCACATCTGACACGTCTATACAATTTCTCACAGCACAACAATTTCTCATAGCGCCACAGTATGTTCTGCGACCTTTTTTCTTAAACATTTGGTGGTTACATCTAATTTTCACAACTCTTCCTTCCTTAGCTGCACTTTCTGAAACTTTTTAGCTGATTACTTTGCAACCCATATAGGAGCAACCGTTTACTATTTCTCTTTCGTGTCTCTTCTTTGTTCTTTTTTTTTACAGTGACAATTTCTTCAACTTCTTCATCTAGACTGGATTCTTCTTCACTGTCACAGTCCATGTTTTAACATTACTATCTATTTTAGGATTTTCTTTATCAGCAACTGACTTTACTTGCACGTGATCCGGTGGGATTAGGCCTGCCACATTGTTACACAAACTTTCGTCGTCATCAACTTGGACTTCATCAACTGTATGTGTAGGAATTATTTCACTACTTTGACTGCCTACCAGTTGTCTTAATTTTTCTGTTTCAGAAGGAATGGGATTACTTTCATTTACCTCTCTGTTTGTCCCGGGTGGTGCACTTTCTTGTTGCAGAACCAGTTCTACTATCTGTCTTCCATGGCTAGCCATTGTGCACTAAAATAAAAAACCAAATCTGCTAAGACCTGGTATCATACATATTTTTTATAATAAATACAGTACAACAATGATATCTTCTTGTAGAAACAACTTGGCTATTAAAACAGTTCTTTAATTTATTTATTCACAGTTAAGGTTTGTGATCTCAGGCTATGCACAGTATAACTTATTTTCCCAGTTCTATGTTTAAAACATATTTTAAAATATGTTACAGTAGATCGTTACTTTTAAAAATAGGGAACATTTTACCAGGAATTATGGAACAATATTAGCCACAAGCATCCTAGTATTTAGCTTGCTCAGTCATCAGAAAACACCGCCACTGTAACAAACAACCACAACAATACCAAAAACAAAATATCCTATGTGAGTAAACACTGCCGTAGATGATACAGTAAAACCTAAAATGTGCACAAAGAGCACATAAGAGGTTTTGCGATGGCCATTATACATGACCTTACACATAGGTGGTGTAGACTTTAGTTAACCAAACTTTGGTAATAACGTTACAGATTGGAGGTTGTGTTCAAGTCATAGAGCACACTCAAATGTTTCTACCAATATCATAACTTGAAAATTGGCATTTGCTGCACATAGGAAGTATTATCGTGGTAATGACGATATGTTATAAAGCTTCACTTGAAGTTGAATGTGACTTAGTATTTTTGTTTTTTCCAGTTGCAAAATATTTAGAAGAAAATCCTTCGACCATTTCAAGTAAAATATCAAGAATATCATTACATTCTGTTGCAAAGAAGTCTAACCGCATTGGTGCACTTTTATCCTCATCACTTGGAATTAAAACTGGGGTAAGTGTTGTAATCATGATAATGTAATAAATCAGTGACAAATAGTGTTATATCATGGAATGGGTAAATAAAAGTTTTAGCCATTTCCTAAAGATGTAAGCTAGTAAAATAATTAAGACTACTGATACTTGATGGTTGGCTCAGTGAAGTTGGGCATGCATGTGCAATCTGAGTAGGGTTGGGCAGCCTCCGAGTCACAAACAAGGAATAAAAACTGCTTCAAGAAGAAGTTACATTAACACTATTGTAATTACAAATCAGACACAAGACGGTTGAAGAACCTGTAGTGCCGACACAACGTGCGCATCACCATCTGCTTGTTTCTGGCATGCGAGGCATAATCCCTGTATTCTCAGTTGAGAAACTCGCTACACACACACACAAAATCCCAAAAGAAGTATTAAGTGCAATATTACAAACAAAACAAGGTTAATTAAAGATATATTATTATAAATTTGAAATTCTATACTAAGTGTTAAATCATTGAGTATATAATTTGGGGTGCATTCAGCTGCATTGGTGAGTGGATGAATTAAAATTAATTAAAGCAGTTAAATAAAGGCATCAGCATTTCAAAAACACTACAAGTGAACAGTAACACATAGTAAATAAACAAAACGTTATGTGGTGGTACATCCCATACCATCCCTTGGCTAGCTGGAAATATTCAGCAGTAAAGCACAAACTCTCATCTCTGGGTAATAGTGGGGTCGGCCACCGATCATAATAAATTAGACACGAAAGTTCGTGATGAACTGGCTTTCCTTTTATTGGCGCCTGATGGCACAAGCTCACTTTGTAGACCTACAAAGTTTATACACACACGTGGCAGTCAGCAATAAGTTGCGAGATATAAGGAACAATATTATTGAGCTTGGCGAAGAACAAGAACAGTGGGGTTCCCATCAGTTGCAAGCAAGGCCACTATTGCGATGTGCCGAAAAAAATGTAGTTCATCTCAAAATAATACAATAAAAAAAAACTAATATTGAGTTATTCTCCCGATTGCCACGACTCGGACATTATGATACTCTTATGCGCCTAAGCAAACTCAAGGCTTATATTAGTTTTCCACATGGCCGCAGTAATGGCCGCCCTGAGCCCCTACACTCTACGCACGTCATTCTCGCTTCAAAGGTCGAGCATCAATGGCCGAGGAAAATGGCTGACCACACGCCGGCAGTCCAGCGAGAATCACTACCCCCCACCATCACTTCCGGGAACTCCTACTGTTCTTGACTACTTAAAACTACAGATAAAATTTAAAACAAAAAAAATTACAATTAAATTGTGAAACTAATAATTTTTACAAGATAACAAACATAAAAAAAATAACTGCTGCCACGCAAATAAAATAAGCATCAACAAACAAGTCAACAATATTAAAAAAAAGAAAACATCAGGCATTATTAAACTCTGCATCCACAAAAAAATAGTTCTTTTCACAGTTTTTTTTCTTGGGCTCTTATTTCAGTACATATACAATTTCTTCTGTTGCTATTTGCCAATACTACTGATTACAACCTCTGCAAGAAATCACATTAAATTAAAAAACTATTTTAACCCTTTTGGCTACTTAAAAAAAGTTGCACTACACTGGTAGCCTTGCATACAAACAAGGACCAGGACACCATCAATCCTGTTGGTAAGCCGGGCAAGGGCAGCTGTATTGAGAGTTTTAAAAGGCTTCTGAATTCACCACTTAATATATCTAGGTAACTGATTCCAACACCTTAACATCCTTGAGGCTCATACTTGCATCCTGGCATGGCATCAGGGATCTCAAACACTCACAAAAAAAATTAAGTATTTTTTTATTTCAACAAAAAAAAATGAAAGGGAAATACTTAATTTTAAAAAAATATTTCCACCGAAACACATCTAGGGTCCCGAGTGGCCAGTAACATTACAGTTACCATGTTTCAAGTTGCTTTGTATTTATTATTATTATTACTATTGTTATTATTATTATTATTATTATTATTATTATTATTATTATTATTATTATTATTATTATTATTATTATAGTCAAATTGAAAGCCTTCACAACAGTATACACAGTTTCTATAAAAATGTTACCTTCATATCTTAGATTTTGATAAAATTTTACACATAAATAACCACTGTATATATGAAGAAAAATATATAGTTTTAGAATGATCTGTTGGCTTTTTTTAAAACTGTTGCTATGTAAATAAAACAAAAAAAAAACACTCTAAAATAGATGTTGGCCATAATTTTTAGTTCCCAAAGGGGCTCTCCTAATTAAGTTAGTGAGGTAGCATTTGCAACCACTCGCTGCTCTGTGCACGTGCAGACAAACCATGCCTGCACAAAACTGTTTGGCAGCTTGCATGTTAGGACTTAGTTTATCTCATTGTACAATAATTTTGCAGATTCTGTACACTTGCTTAAATTGGGTTAGCCATCCGGAAGATGCGTTGAACTCTTCTTCTATGCCTAAAGCTTCATGAAAGACTTTGTTTCCTCCATGAATAAAGAGTCTGACAGGAGTGTCCTGTCTGCTCATTTTTTATTTAGCCAATGTAACAAAGTTACATAAAAATCTCTGTGTGTTGAAATTTTCAAAGTCTTTCATTTCAAAGGACTTGTACTGCTCACTATTTTTGGCAAAATCAAGGTGTTTTTCTTTGTTGCTTTTTATTTTGTGAACTGTTTGTAAGGTAATGCTGTAGCAGACTTCGCACCACCTCTCCTTTATCTAATCTGTCAATTAATTACAGCTTCTATGCAATTGTTAGGACCACATTTTTAAGTTTACATATCATTTAATCTGTTGTGTTGTGAACTTGGTTGATGTCAATGGCACTGTAACAGTGATCCAACGTGGTGGTAAATGTTACACACGTACACATCTATCGTAGAGATAACTATGACTACCCCACTCGCTCATGTGTACGTTATTTCGCTCTTCAGTGTCACTGAAAACCTTACAATTTACATGCAGAAAAGAGTAGTGTAGCACTCACTGATAAAATTCACTGTGTTTTGATATTTTGCACAAGAAAATAACACTTGATGGCATGCTCCCCTGTTTCTACCATTTTTGCTATAGTAATTTTTTGAAGCTTAAGCGAGAGCCCACATCACAAATCTCTTTGGCTGTTTTGTTTAAATTGGTAAATCTTTTTGATGGTTTTGTTTAAAATATTTTTTGCTGTGATAGCTAATTTTTGAAAAGAAGAAATTATGTGGTTTCGTCGAATAAATAAATTAACAAAATATAATGTTAATTACTTATTTAACTAAAAACACCGTTCTCTTGAACTTACTAGCCAACATGGTGAAAACTATTTTAAACAAAACTGCCACACAGATTTTCTTATATATGCTCTCAATTTAACTTAAAAAATAATTTTCGCAAAAACATAAGAAACAGAAGAGCATGGTCTTAAAATATATGTCACAAAACATAGCATTAAATTATTAACACTTTATTTGTGTCAACAGCCATCTCACCTTTATGGAAATTTCACGAAGTTATATTTTCCTGGGTAACAAAACAGGTATTCCATTTGTTTTAATAACTAAATTTTAACATAAATTTGGCCATTGGAAGCCATCTCATTAAGTAAAAATCGTAAATGGCAGTGAACTCATACTTTACTTCAACACATTTATAGCCCGATTAAGTTAACTGCGGCACATTTGAAAACCGTACCCAAAAATATTTTAATCACATCGATTGAAGAATCACGGTTTCAGGTGGTAAGGGAAAACTGCGGCATATTTGCTAGTGTAGGTGGGTGGGCACTTAGAAAGCTGGCAGTGTCTTTCATAGTTTATGAGAAGATAGGGTGATGCACGTGTATCTTAAACTGTGTAGCACAAATAAAATGTAAAAATACTGTGCAGTCTTCGATTTATGTGTAGTATTTTGGTTAAACCAAAGAAAACCAAAGATACACAGGAAACATTGTAAACTACATTATTCTGAATTTATGACTAAAATTGAGACATGGGTACTCAAACATTAGCAATGGAAAGCAAATTGAGGACTTGCTGAGCCCTTCTTTAAAATTAAAGTTAACATTTTTAAAACCTCTCTTTTTCCTGAACTTCATGTGTTGCAAACTTTATAAAAGGTCTTCAAAATGCTTAAAAATTATATATGTCCATTCAATCAGTTTAATTTAGAGAGTTGCTATGGCAATTTTAAATACTCTGTGTGTGTGTGCATGCGCCTGCGTGCCTGTGTTTTTTTTAATGCATTACCCATTTTCAAAACGAGCTACTGTATAATTCTAACATGTAAATTGTTTCTTCGTAGGCTATGTGGAAGTTACCTCTGTGCAAGGTTTTTGATCAGCATCTGAGATGGTGTGTTGATTTGACACAATCTCTTGATGTTATGGCTTGCCACTGTTGGATTTGTCCATTGTCTTCGCCTGCCAGGTGTGTGTTGCACACAAAGTACTTGATGGTAGTGTCACGTGGAGGGCAGTGTGGTAGACGAGCTAGAGTAGGGGGACATGTCTGGCCATGCAGTATGGTCTCTATTGTAATTTTCTTATTTTTTTCCTCTTTACAAAATATTTCAATAATATAAACATTGATGTTTTATGTACTTATTTTCTACAACTTTGTATTTTTGAAATTAAAGTCTCACAAAGATTTTATTTTATAATTTGCTAAGTGTAATGAATACCATATCTGACTTCCAAGAAAATAACTTTATTATCTGTGAATAGAAATGATCGTGAAATTTTTTAGAATTATGTTTTTTTAGCTGAAATTTTTTATAACATTTTGTGATTGGCTTAATGTATTCTGTAAATTTAATATATTTTGTGTTCTGTCAAAATATTCATTAATGTCAGTTGCTATTTATGTGTGTAATATATATTTATAAATTATTATTTGTACGTTATTTTATGTGGTTTTTTATGTTTAAGGCCAGAGATGAACTTTACGATGGACAAGAACATTTGTTTTATACGCTTGACAAAATGGTTAGATCTTTTCTCAAGAATGCAGAAACATTTGTGGCTTGCTTGCAAGAGACTTTCTTCATTAAATTCACAATAGTAGAAAATATTGCTGCTATGTATGACGAAGATGCTTCATTCGAAGTAGACAAGTTCTGCAGGATTGTAAAGATAATTACGTCTCAATTCTTATCAGAATTCGTAAGTTTTTGATTCACTGTGGTAGCTGTTAGCATGTAGTATTTTAGTATGTTTAATTAAATTTTAGGCAACTAAGCAACCAAATGATTTATTATATTCCTTCAACCATTAAAAAATGTCAATTGTGTTGAAGTAATTGTTGTGTGTAGCAATATTTCCCTCACCTCAATTCAGAAAAGGGTTTTCATCCGAAACGAGATTGTGAAAGGTGACTGAGCCCGACTGAATATATGGTAACTTGAAAATCCCTGACATATTTAACAAACAAAATTTGTGTGTAGTATAAATTGCATTCTTGAATTTACTACACTGAAATTTTGACAATATTCTAATGCCAGTTTTTGGGATACAAAGTATATCCACATCATTCAGAGTATTTGACTTGGTAAACAATTCCATGTGCAAGACGATAGTAGCATCACCAGAATTATAACATCAAGTATTTCTTTTTACACAATGCACATCAGTAAAGCAGAAGAAATCTTCATGCTGGTGAATAAAGATGCTTTAAAAAGTGAATAGTTCGTCCACATTTAACTTAGAAAAAACCTTAAGAATACCTCTTTTTATTGCTTTGTGAATTAAGGTTTATGGTGAATCGTGATACAGATACTCCAGGTTTGTATGCCAGTAAAAAAATTTTTTGAAGTGACAAATTTTTTTTAAATGTTGTAATAGTAAATTATTTAAGAAAAATTATTTTATAAATAAATACGAGTGTTGGGGCTTAAGTCATGGCAAATATTTAGTGATGTGAGAATACCTGTATAAATAGATAATGTGAAATAGGCACATGACAGGACAAGATATGTACGACGTGTATGGATATTGAACAACACGACAACATTGTACGAGTATGTCACATATTACAGTAAGTTACATGACAGAACAGTGTGCAAGTTCCACACTCCTGACAGCACAGCACACATACACATTCTAAAGGCCCTCACATTAGTCACCAGCTAAGTTAACAACACGCTGCCAATTATGTGGGAGATTCCAAAATTCCAACAGCTCAAGCAACCATTTTCCTCCCCATGGTTTCATATTCTGGGGGGTCTCAACTAATGGCGCAAGGTATTTATATTACAAAAAAATAATTGCGGGATTATAAGTAATATTCATTATTGAAGCTCATGTGGAGAGATATTCAATAAGTTCGTAATTTTAACTCTGCCAAGTCTTTATATATGTATGTGTGTGTGTGTGTGTGTGTGTGTGTGTGTGTATATATATATGGATGTGTGTGTATATATATGTATGTGTGTGTATATATATATATGTATGTGTGTGTACATACACACACACACACACACTCACACACGCACGTGCACACACACACGCACACATGCACACACACACACACTCGCACACACTCTCTCACACTCTCTCACACACTCTCTCACACTCTCTCACACACTCTCTCACACTCTCTCACACACTCTCACACACTCTCTCACACACTCTCTCACACACTCTCTCTCACACTCTCTCTCACACTCTCTCTCACACTCTCTCACACTCTCTCATACACTCTCTCACACACTCTCTCACACACTCTCTCACACACTCTCTGACACACTCTACGCCATATTATTTGCTTTTAAAAACACTTGTAATCCCACTAACAACAACATTCATAACTATAATATCAAACTAGCAGCTTATCTACATCTATTTACACATAGAACCAAGAAATTCTCACTCCATACTACGTGGGCATAAATCTGACAATCAAACTTCCTGCTGTTTTAAAAACCCCAATAATGTTGAAAACTTCAAATATGAATTTAAATAATATTTAGGTATGAAAACATATTGTAGTGTTGAGGAATATATAATTGATACACACACCATTTCATGACTCTAAATTCAAGTAGACTTAATAATTAGTGCTAGGTTTATTTAACTTGACTGTTAGTGTATTTGTGTATATGTATGTGAATGTTTCTGATATGTAATGCACATATCTATATACATACTTATTTTAAAGGAAATTGTAATGCTGACAAATCACAGTTAATATATATTGGGGTTTATGTGATGTTTTAATAAATGAAATGTGGGAATCTGGTCCTCTGAAGCTGCTCAGTATTTGCGATGTTGTCATGTGTCACAAACTGCCTGCCATGTAATGGTTCATTTACCTTGCATACAAAGTCGAAGTCACGTTGAGACAGATTTGGTGAATATGGTGGGTGCTCCAGTTCTTCCCATCCCCAGCACTGCAGTAGCCGCTCCATACTCCACACATGCTACTTCTAGTGTTGCGTTGTCGTGGAGAATGATAGTCACGAACAGTTTCACAGGAAAAGGATTCTGACAGAACTTCTGCCTCTTGGGGCATCCAGTATGTCGTCACTCTGGAGACTGACACTTGAGTTTTGGTTCGTATGTTCTTCCCAAAATTCATTGATTGTGATTATTCATGAAAGGAAGTGCTTCCCGTCCTGTTGTAATCATGCTAGGTGGTTGGAGCTTGTTGCATATCACATTCACCTTTGAATCTCCGTCAGTGCATGAGGTACCCACTTTGTTGCAGTTTTCGCAGATGCAGTTCATGCTGCTAAATCCTATGGATGGTGCATTTTTCGATGTGAATTGCACACTCTTAACTCCAGTAACATCCGTCGTCTATCGTCCTCCAGCAGGTGCTCAGTTACTGCACGTGCCACTTCGATTCCCACACTCGCAGGTCGTCCTGTGCGTTACTGATCACTAGTTCGTACATGTCTTCGCTTAAATGCTGCCACCCACCTCGCGACTGTCCTGTATGGCAGGGCATTACTCCCAACTGCTGTCACCAATTCTCTGAGTTTCTGTGGCGGTTCTGCCCCGGAGAACTGCTATTTTGATATACGAGCGTTGTTCAACATAGATTATATTGTGATGCTACCGACATCTTACAGTTCGTATTCCACGGGCGCGCACATTTACACTCCTCGTCAACTAAATGGGTTCAGGGTTGCTCTCGGCTAGTCACTGCCTCAGTGGTAGAGACACAAGTTCTTACTCATCGCCGTGGGCATGAGAAGAGAAGAACGACACGACTATTCACTCAGGCGTGTGTACAGTAAGGTAGTTACCACTAATAAATTATCATATCACTATTAGGTTGCATGATGTTTATCCCAACTTCAGATTACCTTATACCAGCATGGTTACAAAACACTGTACATGCGGTCGCAGTGGGCTCTTACCGTAAAATTTATACTGTAAATTTTACGTTTATTCAAATTACGACCAGTAACTAAATTGCAAAGCCCAGTGGCCCATGCTTCTCAAACTGTATGTGCCCTGGCACCGGTGCTACTACACTAGCATCCCACCCACGTGCTTCCACGGAAGCTCTCCCACACACGTCCTCCCTCTACGACATCACAACAGCTAAGAAAGAATAGCTAAGGTCCAGCGCCCTCGCTGGCCCAGCCGGGAGTCGCCCATAGATAAGATGTCACAATATGGCCACCTCAGACTCCCCATCACGTACTGAGAGCACTCCTTATTTTACTGGTGTTGGTGTTATCCATTCCTATTGGTACTACAGCTTAAAACGGCAAATTACAAATTACAACATTAATATTACAATTTTTTGTTTCAAAACATTTCCCATGAAATCATGTTATCTCAGTTCCTTTTATTTTCTTGCAGTGTTGGCAGTAGCAATTATATCAGTTCCTTGCGTTCAGCGTTTCTTAACATCTGCATTTCTAAGAACAAAGGAGATGTAAACAACAACATGAACAATCACATTTTCCTTAGCCTCAAGTGCTCTCACCTACCATACATAATGGTCAAATTAAGCAGTAATGATTTATTTATACCGGTTAGGCCCACCGCTCGTAAACTTAATTTATTTACTTTACAACAAATTTCAATGCTTAAATTTATATAGACCAATATTTCTGTCCTCTTCCCCTCCTTTATCTCCTGCCGTGGTCTACACCTAAATACAGGTGTCAAGTCCCGGCCTCACACAACTTAATTTTAACACAGGTCCTTCGTTTGTTGCTTCCCTTGGTGATCTCGACGCACTATACTGCCCTCGGCACCACTCAGCCTTTCTCTTATAGCTAGTGCTCACGAAGCATTCCGGGATCCTCTTAGACCTATGCTGACGCCGGTAATCACGTACAGAAATATGTTTATGTTTAAGAATTAAGTTTTAAATTATGTTACGTTTACGCCAGACTGAAAGCTACAACTACGCATCACAAATAAATTTGGAAACAAATAGGGCGGGTAGGCCAAGTACCTTACAATATCCATCTGGTACGGCGGTTGCTGGACAATGATTTCATTTTGCTCTCTGCGCTTGTACAGGCCAATCCTGCGCCATCTGACGTTTTCAAGACACACTATGACTTCCTGTCTTCCCCATGACACTGCACATTTTGTGCTTTGCTAACAGTTCGTCAGATACACAGATAGTTGCCATTACTTACGCTCCATCCCTCATAATTAAGGTCAAGTGTGCTGTACTGATTGTACTGGAATATAACTTCATAATATTGGTGTTATCTTCGCAGTTGTGTTGTTATTAGGGTAAAACGTTTTACAAATTATGTGGAATAAGTCCTTATGGTATACTACTGGAATAATGTCATTTGTTTAAAGTATTGCATTTTTATGAGATTAATAGAAGAGAACATTTTACTTTATCAATTTCTAAAGTAGTTACTGTGTTGTCAACTTTAGATTTTTGTGTAATTTGTACGAATATCATACAAGTCATTCTGTTATTGATATCTAGTTGAACAAAATATAGCATCTGCTTCATCAAGTGTGAATGAGTATTTTGAAGTGACAGTTATGGTTTGTTACTCTTGTGACCGAGTTGCAACATGTGTTTTATACATTTTCAGAAACGAACAGTGGATAGCAGAGTCGTAATTCCACTTTCTCTATTGCTGAAATGTTTTGAAGGCCCATGGAAGCTGGTACAAAAACGCTATGACAAACTTCTTGACTATGAGGCTTATTCTTCTAGAATGGATAAGAATAAAGACAGACAGGTATTATTATTATTTAAATGTACTGAGACATATTAACAGTTAATAAATAATCATTTATTTTTTGACATTTGTGAAGAAAGAACACTTGGTCACCGTCAATCCAGAACTGTGCTGAGGTGATTTTGTTATTCCTCAGCTAATGCTTGGCTGAGGGCGGGAGCACGAAGTAGCTAACCGTGTTTAGGTTTCTGCATGGTTGTTGTGTCAGGGTTGTTGTTTGTTGCACCACATTGTCATTATTAGTTATCTCTGTTGAAATAACTTAAGACTCCTTGACTGAGCCTCGTAGTAACAGATCATCCAGCCATGATCTAGGAAGCCAGGTCTATTGTGTTGAACTGAACAGGTTAGCCAACTCGTTGAATTCTTGTATTTGTTTGCCGCGATCGCTCAATGGATACAGGACTATTTGCTTTACACATTGGAATGAAAGCTTTGGTCTCTGTTTTTTTTTATTCCTGATATTTTACCATCACTCATATAAAAAAAGTAATTTTATTCCTCCAGTCACAAGTTTATTGTTGAGGAAAAGTCTCGTCGGGAAGGAAATGAAATCAGTATGCACCCTACATTTTCAAAGAGGAATGCCTTGACTTTCCCCACCATATTGCCTACATGCACTGGCAGAAAAACAGTTTAGAAGAAAAACGTTAAGTTCGAAACTTCAGACAACATTGTTTAATTGAAAATATCAAGAAAGTTAAGGCCATGGTGCTGCCCAAACGTGGTAAGTTTGCCACTCCCTATCCAATCATGTGTTATTTGTGCTGCAGCCCACTTGCACAACTGTCCTCGGCGATGGTACAACTTTTTATCCTACTTAGCAATGGTCTCTGCCTGACCCTGAGACCACTACTGTGCATTACTCAGCCAATCACAGGCTTGGCACTTGCTCGTTGCCTAGTAAGGCTTACAAGTTCATCTTATAGGCCTCCCCCACCATTCACCAACACTACACACAACTACAGTGTCAGCCATTGGTTTACCAGGCTTCAAAATGCTTCTTATTATGCCAGAGGACACACAAATAAAATTTGCAAAAGAATTCAACGCATCTACCCTCAACCAAATATGGCATAGATTGGGTACCCTTGTTCAAACAAAACTATGCTACCATCTCCCTTCAGCCATGTGACTATAATTATATTAATAATTCCCTAATTGAACTTAAACATTTATTATATCAATTAAAAAATATGAGATTCCTTCCCCCAATACCCTGTCACCTTTAAAGTTGAATAAAATATAAATTACATTAGGAAAAATATCCTTCAAATCGGCCGATATACCTTAGACCTGCAGTGTTACATGGTAGGTCCTCACAACAGTGAATACTTATCTTCCTGTATTTGTGGACCAAAAGAGACTCTTTATCACTTGGAGTAAACACACATTGTTATTGTTATAGAGCGTCTCACGCTTAGTATGCAGTACAGAGTTATATGGACATTTGCTCTCTTTTCAACGCACGATAACTGCTGTTAGTACTGTCCTTGTTTCGGAGTGCGCTGTTGCCAAAAATCCCAAAATGTTCACATTGTAACCTTGATCTTAAAATTTTTGCATGTTGTACAACATCAAAATGCATTGTGTAATATATTTGTTTCATTATTTACAGCATTCTAAGAAGTTGAAAAATTCAAAGACAAAGATTTTGAGCTTTTTACTGATTGAATGCATCCTTAAATACATCGCATCATAACTTTAGAGTCAAAAGCAAAATCATATCCAGATTTTTAATAATGTGTAATTTCATATATATGGATGCCAACAATGAAATAATAAGGGTAACTTAATTTTGTTAGTTGTACAGAAATTTTTTTTTCTTATGTTGTGTGTGATTTCTAACAAACAGAAACATCAAATAGTTGGTCAGTGAGAAACTTTTTTGTTATTGAAAATGGGGGATGAAAGCGAGGATGTTGTTTATAATGAGTTAAATATATTTTAAAAGCGACACCACTACAATAGCTTTAGTCATTCTTTTGTTTGTAGCTGTGAAATGTGTGGCGTGTTATGCCATGCGCTCGCCACACATTTGCCCTACACCCACCCGAGTGTCACTTGATGTGTTGACTGAAGAGTAAAAAGTTCCAATATCTTTACACTATGAGGTTTTCTCTGGAATGGTTAATAAATAAGATACAGGCTTCCTTTAGTCAGAATTTTTTTTCATCCCGCGTTTTAAAATAGTCCAGGATTGCACCAGTGTCTCGCCACCAATTGATTCGTTGTGTATGGTGACTGATTTTGTAACAAAAATGTTGTGTGTGTTATTTTTTTATGACATTTACTTGTATGGTAGACAAAACAATAAAATACACAACTACGAGAAAGGAGAGCGAAATATTGTGTTAATCTTATTCCAGTATTTTTCACATACTATTAATGTGTTAAGGAATCTTTAGAAGAAACAGGATGTTCCAATCTTACCATGTACGCTCATAGGAAGAAAACATCAACACAATATATCAAACTTACATGCAGAATTGAAGCCATAAAGGAAAAGCAAACAATTATAATTCCTGTAAACAAATTTATGGCCATGATCCCGCATTTCTACTACTTGTATCATATTCTTTTATAGATATAAAAATAAAACTGTAACCAAGCTTGTTTGCAAGGTTTAACTATGTCATATAATATTTTTTTAATGACAAAAAATTTACCTGGTTTTGGTTAGTTATTTGACTGTCAAAAATTTAGTTAGTATAATTAGTTTAAACTTTAATTTTAGTATTAAAAAACTACATAATACTTAGTAAAACAAATTTAAACAATACTGTAAAACAGATTGTTTGATATCTGCTGTCCTTAAGGCTTATCACAAAAGTAGTGGAAATTTTGTTTTATAATGTCCCCCCTCCCTCTTTAAATGTATGCTTAGTAGACTGTACTAGTGACGAAAAACAGATATATTTTTCGGTTCCCATACAACATTGGTTTTGATGATTGATTTCATAATAATATTACCTGAACCACGTTTTTTCTCCAAACAGACGCTATTTAAATGGAAGAAATCTTTTCATTTTGTCAGCAGTAACTGGAATGATAAAAATGTATACGTGATACTAATTGTATCTTTATAAAGTGCCTGTTAGTTAGTTAGTTCATATCAGTTGGGTGTATGAATATTTTCTTATTTCTAAGTAATAGAAAATGTCATTAATAGCATGTTTTAAAGCGTGATGTTATACAATTTGTAATATCAACTAGGCAAATACAAAATATAATATTTTAAAACTTAAAATTGAAGTAGTACATCTCCCGAACCAAGTAATACAGTTTCGATCTGGCAACGGTGCACGTCATAAGCCCTGTACTGCTATCTTCTGTTGCGACGCTCTATAGTTCAACTTCGTCGCTTGGACACACCACACACATATGAACACTTTTACTTTAAAGTATTAGAATTAACAATCTGACAGATTTGTAAATGTATCAAAGTTTCTACAGCATTTGTTTGTGTTTATGCAGTGTTTCATTTTATATTAGAATAATGATGTTGTGCTATAAGTAGATCACTATTTCTCTGCTAGTAGGATGGAACTTTCTGGAAAGCAATATTAATTTTTTCACTGCAATAAAAAATTGAAAAAATATCTCTTAATGAAAAAATATGCATCTAAATCAGATTGTCTTGTTTTTATAGTATGTATCCTGTAGTCTGATAATCTACCCATGTAATCAAATTGTGTGTCTGTTGAATTAAACCTGTTATGAATGATTTAGAAAATTTTTAAATTTAAGGTTTTTTAAAATGTTCAGAGTCGGTCTCCATGAGTGAGTTTCATATGACTAACCCATATATTTAAAGTATAATACATACATACTATTGAATCACTTAGAGTTGCAAATTTTGTAATGAAAGTAATAATGACTAAGTGTCCTGTGATGGTACAGATTTATGCTGCCCAATATCAACACGTGCTCGGGTGCCACAGCATCACTTTCGGTAGAACATGCTCTCATCTCAGGGTTTACTGTGGGCTACGAGAGTTTGTGGATGAAACAATAATTGGATTTCTACAATATTATATTTCGTAAACTTTGCCAAAGCGCACACTGTTCAGTTTACATATTATGGTCGGCTACATAACAAAACAAAGGACTTCCCGGTGAGCCACCATCCTATTGGTATTAAGAGAGTTCCCGCGTTTTGCTGACTGCGTACCACGTGGGCTACAACGACCCACAATTAATTTATAACGTCGCGACTGCAGATAACTCAGTTACTGTAAATGATTTTGAGTCGTATTTTCACAGCTATTTATCTCTTATCAAACTCAACACTCATGCCGGCAGAGTCTAGCGAAGCACCCATTGCGCTCGCTACAACACCGACCTACACTCATGGACGACACAGGAAAGACTGGAGCGAGCGGAAAATGGCCGCCGACGAGCTAGCCCCCCCCAGGTTTGCGGATGAATACGCCCGCGGCTAGAAACTCTCTTAATTATATTCCACTTACTGTAAAACTAACTTATGTGAAATTAAACATACATATTAAAACTTATTATTACATTTTACAATATTTTGAAATCTGGTTTACAGAGACTAAAAGGAATTATACAAAAAAAAACGGTACATGCAGAGGGATACATTTACACTTTGGCAGCACCAGCATGTTTTGAGTCTCTTTACTTAAACATAAAAAAAAATATTTAAACCAAAATTTCCCCAGTACTTGTGAGCTACAAACATCTATTCGTTTATGAAAATAGACTTAACTGAAAATCACTGTTTAAATATTGGTGCTCACCGGTTAGATATTCATTTATAAAACAAAAGGAATTATTATAAGAGAAATTACAATTCATTAAGCCTAAACTATGTCAAACATCTAGGTTTAAATCATGAATAAAATTAAACATCAAAAACTGCTGGTATGATCTGTCCATGCTCAGGTAAGCCAGGCTCTACTTTCATATGACCAGGCTCTTTACTGAAGTTTACTTTATAAGAAAAAGTTCCTTGTCTGCCAACAGCAGCAACACTCACATACACAGTTGCGGAGGTACCTGAGCACCCTGGAGGCGTGGCAACACCTTAGTAGGGAGGTCCATTTAGTGCACCAACATTAGTGAGAAAGTGAAAAAGAATTAAATAAATCCACCATACAATAGGGTAGTGGGTCAGGGCACTTTACAACCCTCTAGTGAAATTTGAGAAAATGAAGCTTATCAGATTTTACTTATTATCAAGGACATCCCCAACTATGATGCTAGTAACTTTGTAAGACATAGTCCCTTGTCTCGTATGGGGTTGTACCACAGGGCTGATACCAAGAAAACCCCACGTAAAACAACAAATACACATAAGCCAACTGGTCAAATCTCACGAGAGACCTGTCAAGTTCGCTGAATTACACAAATAAGCACAATATGTATCATCCACATGGCTTCTTGGCATGCCCTTATTAGTGCTCCAGATGCTGCTTAGGTTGTTACTATAGCTATAAATAATACCTTACACCTAGTGGTACGACACACAGTGCGCATTGCCATGTCAAACTTACTGGACTCATGAAAAGAAAATACATGACAAACAAAGTACAGCAGTTCACTGCAACTACCAAAAGGTCTTCATACACAAAGAGAAAGAAAATAACACATTTCAAATACAACATAAAGATAGCAACATCAGGTACTCTCTAATCTCTTAAAGGGCTTCAAATTAAATGAATTATACACTCCTTTGACACTCTGGTCACCTGTCAAATATTTTAATTCCCATGAGTTTGTGCTCACCTCTCCGGAAATTACGAAAGGCCCATCAAATAGTAGGAAAAGATTTTTCATTTCCTTGCTCTGTGATGCACTGCGTTCCCCAACTCTCAACAACACTTCGTCACCGACTTGGAAACGGGAGTGTATTGTGCCCTGCTGTTTAGCCCGTCTGTCTGCCTCAGATTGTAGTTTTGCCCTTACCATATCCAGCTTCTCCTCTCTTGACAACACTGTCTCCTCTGGGAACTCTAGACTTTTAACAAGGGAATCTCTCACTACCTCATCCGTGACCAACTCCAGTGGTGTGAAACCAGTACTGCAGTGAACATGTGAGTTCAGGAAATCATTTACCAGGGGCGCAGCCTCTACCCAACTACCATGGTTCTTATGGCAATAGGTCCGAAAGATCCTACCTATTTCCCTCATGCAGCGCTCTACCGGGTTCCCTTGGGGATGTCGTATGGACGAATAGACAACATCTACACCTGCCCAGAGCAATTCACACTTCCATGCATCTGCTGTAAATTGTGTGCCGTGGTCACTTATGATTCTTCTAGGCTTACCATACTGAGGAAAATGATCCTTAACCAGGCGGTTAAGGCACGCTGTAGCTGTCGCCTTCTTCAGTGGGTAGCATACAATTAATTTGGTGAATACATCAAGAACAACAAAAAGATATTTGACACCTCCTCTTGATTTGGGCAATGACCCATATAAGTCAACAGATAGTAATTCCAGTGGGCCTGCAGGGATGATTGCCTGCCAGGGCCCCCTCCCAGTTTCTATTCGGGAACTTTGCCTTTTGCAAACCTCACAACAACTAACCCACTGCCTCACAGTCCTTGCCATATTATTCCAATAGTAGCTCGGGTGTAGTAACCAGAAAGTTTTTTTTTCACCAAAATGGCCAGTCGAGTGATGCACATGGGCAATCAAAGGTCTAATCCAAGTTCTAGGTACGCACACTCTCCACCTCCCAGACTCTAAACCATCCTTCCGATAAAGTACTCCCTTGTTCAGGCAGTACCAGGACACAACCTTACTCACAGCTGGGTCACTCAAATCCCTATTGTGATTATCCAAAACACTGATTACCTCGCTCCAGACACAGTCCTCTCGCTGGGCCACCGCAATGTTCTTGAATTTTCTGATTAAACCATCATCCTGCTCAATGCTGATTTTAGCCATGACCGGCCCTGATTTAGGTTTTTCCTCAAGGACTACTTCGCCATTCTCTAGGATCATCCTGCTAAGCAGATCAGCCTCACTGTTATCCTTACCCGAAACATAATTGATCTCCATGTCGAACTCCTGGAGTACCAGGCACCACCTAGTCAACCTGCTGCCTAATAATCTGCAAGACCTTAGAATTGCCAGGCTATGGTGGTCTGACATTACAACGATCCTATGGCCTTTCAGCATTTTCCTAAGCAGACTTAGTCCCCACACTATAGCTAGGTACTCCTTTTCAGTGGTCGTATATGCTCTCTCAGCACTTGTCAGAGACCGACTCATAAATGCCAACAACTTTACCTTGCCATCTGCACCATACTGGAACAATTTGTGTCCCAGACCATAACCTGAAGCGTCAGCATTCATATAGAAGGTGCTACTATAGTCGGGATGGTGTACCATACATTCACTTGTAAACAATAGTTTAGCAGATTCAAAGCTGGATTGACATTCCTTAGTCCAATCCCAGACCTTATCCTTTTTTAATATCTCCAGCAGAGGCGCTACTTCCTTGGAAAACCGTTCCGCAAATCGTCGATAGAATTTGCAAACCCCCAGAAATCCACTGAGTTCCCTCACATTACGAGGCTTGGGGAAGTCGTGAATTAGACTGATTCTGCTAGGGTCAGGTTGGATTCCCCTAGAGTTCAAAACAAATGCAAGAAACTGCACCTGCTCTGAGAAATTTTGATTTTCCAAGATTCAATCTTAGGCCCACAACTCTCAGCCTGGCAAACAACTGTTGTAAAAATCCCATACGTTCACTGAAAGTTTAGCAACCACCAAGTCATCTACATATACTCTGACAACAGAGTTGACCCCTGGCCCTAGTGATGCATCCACCGCCCGGCAGAACTCACCAACACTGTTAGTCAGGCTGAACGGCAGTACGCAGAATTGGTAGCTTGTTCCCTTATATAAAAAGGCGGTAAATTTCCTGTCACTTGGATGGAGTGGCACTTGCCAGAATCCCTTGACAAAATCCATCGTACTAATGTACCTGGTCCCCGAGAAAGCTGAGAAAAGGTCGTCAGGCTCTACAGGTGACTGCCGATCAGGCTGAATCCTGCGATTAATTTCGCGAGCATTAATGCAAACCCTAATTGAACCATCCCTCTTTCGGACGCAGACCAAAGGGTTTACGAATGGACTGTTTCCTTTCTATATGATGCCATGTTTAACCATCTCGTCAATCTGTCTTTCGACCTCGTCCCTACAAGACCATGGGATGGGGTACGTCTTTTGCTTAAAGGGAGTATCGTTCACTACAGGAATTCGAGCAACATACTGGTTTGTTCGCCCTGGCTTATCTGCAAACACATCACGGAAATCTCACAACAAATCCTTCAATGAGTTCAGCTCGCCAGTGATATCAGTCTGGCAACCCTGCAATACCCTGTCCAACTGCACCCCCCAATCCTCAGTGTCACTGGTGCTCAGATGGTTAACTGCTACCTCCTTCTCAGTGGCAATCCATGCTAAAATTCCCTCAGCCTCACCTAACTCTACCTCTTCCACGCAGTCGACATAGAGTGATTCTGCTGGCTCATCAGCATCCAGCGCACGCCTTAGCATGGGAATAGGCTTACCCCCCAGACTGATTGTCCCTTCAACAAAACTCACCACCACATTGTGCATTTGCGTAAAGTCTGTCCCAATAATTACATCACTGACCAGCTGAGGGATAACCAAACATACTGCCTCATATGCTGTCCCATTGATTTCCAAACTGACAAAAACCTGTCTGTTCACGATTTTGCTTTTTTCCTTCATTGCACCTAAGACAGTTAATTGTGGTACAGGCAATGAGGGAAACGCAACACCTCCACGATTCAGGCTGTTCAGTAACTGTTTGGAAATGCCAGAGATTTCAGATCCAGAATCAAATTAAACTGCCATATCTCTGCCTGCTATCTTGCATAACAGTTCTGGCACGATACTACTACGCCCTTCATCCCTTTCCTCGTGTAACAGAAACTCCCTTTCGTTTGAGAAAATTGTAGCTGTCATGACATCAGCCGCTCCAGCCCCGCTACCTAAACTGGATGGCCCCTCGAGTTTCCCTGACTCCTAAACTTCATATTATTCATCTGTGACTGGTTTGGCTGTCCTCCAGCATCCCTCACATCTGTGGACTGGTTACTTGAACCATGTGAAGCTGTGCCCCCATCCTGCGATTCCTGTGCTTGTCCCTGGTTCACTGCCCGTGTGCTGTTCTGTGACCTCCCATTTCTCCAATCCCGTTCGCCTGAACCTCCCTGATTGTGGTTGCGACCACCTTCCACATAACCACGTGTTCTGTCACTACGGTAATAAGGACGCCATCCCTGCCCTCTATCTTGAACTTCTGCACCAGATAGGCCATTCTCATTGTCAATGTCCCAATACGGTCCATTTCTTGTAGGATCTTCCTCATCTGCTCAATGGTATTCATTTCCTTCCCCACTAACGTCCTTTGTATTGTTGGTGGTGTTTGCTTGTATACCAGTGCAATTACGTCCTCTGTCTCAAGTGAGCGATCGTAAAATTTGGACCTTTCCACCACATTACTTAGGTGGCCCTCTAATTCGCCTACTTGACACGATCCTCTATACAGCTCTGCGCAATAATCTCCCTGCGTGCGAGCGCTCTAATACTCCTTTAGGAATTCTACTTCGAAATGTGCATAACAGGTTATGTTGCTTTCTCACACTTCCCTGCAATTGATTTTTTTGCAACAACTGCTTGTTCCCTTTCACTACACTCATTCACCCTAAAGAACTCTCGTAATCGCTCTATGTGCTTTCTTGGGTGTTCTCCCTTTTCCCCTGAAAACCTAGGTATGTCCCTGTCTCTGTTGGGATGACTTAGCCTAATCATTTGTGTACCTGAATGCTCTTTGACCTCTGTTCCACTAATACTTCTACTCTGCTGTCATTCTGCAATTTTCGCCTCTTGTTCTGTGACTCTGTTCCCCAGGGCCTCTAAAGTCATTAGGAAGTCACCCCTCAAGGAAGTATACCTTGTCTGTAACTGAATTTCTCTCTGCCTCCCCTCATTAGCCAACCCTGATTCCAGATCGTTGACCTTCGCTCGTTGTTAAATTTCGCCCTGGCATCCTACAATCACATTTTCTAAGGTAATGCTGCGTTCTTGCAACTTAGCCCTTTCCTCACGTGCTCCCACTACTTCAGTAACTACCCTATCTACCTGTTCCCTTAGCTCACCTTGATTCGTGGCAACTCGTCTAACAGAAATATTCACTACCTCATATCTCTGATCACGCTCAATCACCTCCTGGGCTCTGTCTCGCTCCCACCTATTTCCAAAATCAACCAAACTATCCTCCTGTTCCTTTCGCACTTCCTGACGAAAACTCTCCAATACTCTCTTATTGCTCTCCTCAATTTTGCTAATTTCTTCCCGTATCCCACTAACTTCTGCTCTAAACACTTCTGTACAACTCCTTTTTACTTCATCAATCATATTGCGATTTTCAGCCCTGATTATATGCAATACTGCCTGTATGTTCAAGGTATCTGGTGTCAATCGTGACACATGCTGAAACCCCCCACCTTCCTCATAGTTTGGAGAGCTGAACAAATCTTGCGGCGATAACGTATTTTGCCTATCGCTACTGTTATCATCATCCCCCCTTAAGCCATCTTGCTGTTCTGCAGTTAGCAACAGAATATTATCAGCGCCCTCCATACTTCTAGGTATTTATCTTATGTTCAAATATACACCTAGTACAACCCAGTATTTCAAAATAATGCCTACTGATCAACAGAAAAAATATATATCACACACATACAAATAAATTCCGGCCTCTTTTTACATGGACGCGGCAAGCGCACTGGTGTGTGAGAACTTCCAACAAATACACTTCATACATTGCACTTTAAAACTCCGCAACTTGTACATTTTTGCCCGGTCATACACCAGGCTTACCTGCACTGAAGCTCACATCTACCAATCCCTTGGTAGATGGGATAGCTGTGGCCGGTTGACTTCACAGCACTCTGTTCACTTCCTCTGCACTGGGTACCGGTGCTAGGCGACGGCTTTCTGGCGGCAGTCGATGGTCTCCCGGCAGCGAGCCGGCACCGGTGTTGGCCGGCGGCTTTCTGGCGGCAATCGACGGTCTCCCGGCAGTGAACTGGTCCCTGATCCCCAGCGGCGTTCGGCAGCGCGGCGATGCACGCTGTCTCTTACCCACATTTTCCATAATTCGCAAGATGTTCATCCACTTACTCTTCCTAGTACTAATTTTCCTTGGAAGCTCCACGTCTGGCGATCATTTTGTGTGATGGTATAGATTTATGCTGCCCAATATCAACACGTGCTTGGGTACCACAGCATCACTTGCGGAAGAACATGCTCATATCTCAGGGTTTACTGTGGGCTACGAGAGTTTGTGGATGAAACAGCAATTGGATTTCTACAATATTATATTTTGTAAACTTTGCCAAAGCGCACACTGTTCAGTTTACATATCATGGTCGGCTATATAACAAAACAAAGGACTTCCCGGTGAGCCACCATCCTATTGGTATTAAGAGAGTTCCCGCGATTTGCCGACTGCGTACCACGGGGGCTACAAAGACCCGCGATTAATTTATAACGTTGCGACTGCAGATAACTCAGTTACTGTAAATGATTTTTGAGTCGTATTTTCACAGCTATTTATCTCTTATCAAACTCAACACTCATGCCGGCAGAATCTAACGAAGCGCCCTTTGCGCTTGCTACAACACCGACCTACACTCATGGACGACACAGGAAAGACTGGAGCGAGCGGAAAATGGCCACCGACGAGCTAGCCCCCCCAGGTTCGCGGATGAATACGCCTGCGGCTAGAAACTCTCGTAATTATATTTCACTTACTGTAAAACTAACTTATTTGAAATTAAACTTACATATTAAAACTTATTATTACATTTTACAATATTTTGAAATCTGGTTTACAGAGACTAAAAGGAATTAAACAAAAAAAAAAACGGTACATGTGGAGGGGTACATTTACACTTTGGCAGCACCAGCATGTTTTGAGTCTCTTTTCTTAAACATAAAAAAAAATATTTAAACCAAAATTTCCCCTGTACTTGTGAGGTACATTTATGAAAATAGACTTAACTGAAAATCACTGTTTAAATATTGGTGCTCACCAGTTAGATATTCATTTATAAAACAAAAGGAATTATTATAAGAGAAATTACAATTCATTAGGCCTAAACTAAGTCAAACATCTAGGTTTAAATCATGAATAAAATTAAACATCAAAAACTGCTGGTATGATCTGTCCATGCTCAGGTAAGCCAGGCTCTACTTTCATATGACCAGGCTCTTTACTGAAGTTTACTTTATAAGAAAAAGTTCCTGGTCTGCCAACAGCAGCAACACTCACATACACAGTTGCGGAGGTACCTGAGCACCCTGGAGGCGTGGCAACACCTTAGTAGGGAGGTCCATTTAGTGCACCAACATTAATAAGAAAGTGGAAAAGAATTAAATAAATCCACCATACAATAGGGTAGTGGGTCAAGGCACTTTACAGTCCGGAAAGTTTAGAGGTATGACTATCAATATGGTGGTGAATGTGGTGGTACAGATAGTTAATTATTAATTTGAAAAAATGTGCAACACACGCCCACATTTTGCTCTCGGCCTATCACCTATCAGTAGAACATCTCTCAAATCTAGAGTAAGTTTGTGGGTTCGAGCCCTTAACAGTTGAAAGAAGCGAAGTTCCTTGCCGTTACATCACTTTAAATTCCAAAAATTGAAGAGATTTACAGTTGCAGAGAAACTGTGAGTGGCAGCCCAAATATTGACTAACACATTGTGGCCGGGTTTTAAATGAGTTCTCGGGTGCGGGAAGCAAAAAAAACCGGCCACAATGTGTTAGTCAATATTTGGGCTGCCACTCACATTTTCTCTGCAAGTGTAAATCTCTTCAATTTTTGGAATTAAAAGTGATGTAACGGCAAGGAACTTCGCTTCTTTCAACTGTTAAGGGCTCGAACCCACAAACTTACTCTAGATTTGAGAGGTGTTCTACTGATAGGTGTTAGGCCGAGAGCAAAATGTGGGCGTGTGTTGCACATTTTTTCAAATTAATAATTAACTATCTGTACCACCACATACACGTCAGTTATTTGGAATAATCTTACTCAGTCAGATACTTTTGAACTAGAAAAATGTTAAAACAAATTTATAAAATATCTATATAATAAATTTAATAGTGTAATTTAAATGGAAAGTTTAGAAACCAGAAGAAGGAAGTTTAGGCAGTATATTTATGCATTAAGTATTTGTTAATCACTTAAGTGTGTTTCTCTATTTTTTTAATTAGGACTAAAAATTTCTTTACGTAACACTAGGACAAAAGGACTACTAAAATTTTATGTATAGATGCAATGACATAGTTTATATAAAATTATAACTCTTTGTACTTTTTTTATTTTGTACTTCTTAATTATAAAACATTTATATAGTTAATAATTGGTATTCATTGTTGAGTTATTCTCTATAAAATAGTGGGCTGTCATATTTTACCAGTATTCAATTATTTTTAGATATAATTAATGTTGTGGTGTGTTTGTTACTTGTCTGTTATTTGTTGTTTGTACTTGTTTGTTCCGGTTTGTTCGTGCTTTGTTTTTTTATACGATGCCAAGGCCAGAAAGGCTGTTATATTCGGTAAATTTGTATATATTAATAAATAAATTACAAAGTGTTGACTTCTGCGTGATCAGCGTATGAATTCTGACTTACTAGACACTATCCTCTAAGTCCTAGTGGTATGCTCAATTTTGTTACTGAATATTTGCTTTATATTTCAGGGAACACTCAACATCTTGAAAAACACATTTACAGCACTTAATGACCAATTACTGGAGGAGTTGCCAGTATTAATAACTCTATCCTGTGAGGTGTTTGCTGAATGTGTTAAAGCATTCGTTTTAGCACGAAAGCTATTAATGGGAAAGATAACAAAACAGTATTTCACACTGTTTTCTGAAGTGAGTAATAATTAATGATATGTCGGCTATAATATGAAAAAGGAAAGAAGTATTGATATGAAGTTAAATATAATTGAGTATTAAGAACATTTTTAAAAATTAGTTGAAAAGGAATATGTTTGTTGTTTATTTTTTAGGTGTATGATATATTTTTCAGTTGAACTTTTTTAGAGGACTATATTTTATGTAAGTGTGACATCATCCTACACCTGCTGTTTGTGACTTAAGATGTTATCCGATCATGTGTCGTGCTTACTACTCCTGTTATTTCACAAGTTGCTGCACAAAATCTGTAGTATGTCATTTGAATTTGAAATATAGTAGAAACTTTTTTCCTGCATGTTTTATTTCTTGGAATTTCACTAGTATTAGCAGATAATAGAATTAAGTGATACTTATGCTTCACCACTGTCCAGGGCGTTTTGTGTTTGTTGTGATTTTTAGTGGGCAGTGATAAGACCAATGCTGGCTTCCCTCTTTGTTTGCTGCTTGAAGTGACCACCATACTCTTTTTCACTCCAGGTGTTTAGTGACATGAGAGAAAATCAGACGTGTGCCCTTAATGGATTCTATAGAGAGAGATTTTGGTAAGCGCTTAACATTGAGATCTTTAGCGCTGGTAAGGTGTGACGTGAGGTGAGTATGCAGTATCGCCGGAATAAAAGGGCAGGGGAAACAGGAGATCCCCGAGAAAACCTGCCGACCACTGCCATTGTCCGACATGGTCACCACATGCAAAACCAATAGTTGAGTGGGGCCCTGTAGTAATTGCTCCAAATTGGTTTTGTAATACATCTGAGAGACTGCAGTAAATTTTAGGTCCTCAGTTATCTTAGTGTTTACACTAAATGATAACACTGCAACTCATCTCTTGCGTTTCTTAAAATCCAAAGAGGCTAAGCAACTTGAAATTAACTGACTCCTTTTATCACCCTTACTGAGCTTATTCTGTATTAACTGATTTAAAGTTTTTGTTTATAATTTACTTTTTTTCTTAACTATCCAGAGAATCAATTTAAAAAAATTTTAAAAGTTAAATGTATTCATGCATACACATGTTTATTATTTTATGTATATCTGTAGTAATTTTCAAGGAAACACTTATAGTTATTATTTAAAGCTACGCTATTCACAGATATTTTCTTTTTTCTGGCTACAATTGAACTAACCCTACTGTATGTTTTACACAGTGTTGCCAACATTTTCCAAAAAATTCTAGAGAACAGCACTATAGCGGCAGTAAGCAGTGCCAAAACGAAACAGTACTGATTTGTAACCAAACAAGCTTAGTGTGAACAAATTGAATGTAGTGTACACAAATAGAATTTAGTGTAAACAAATGGAAAAATAGCAAAGTATTACTACATAATACACGATACAACAGTTAATCATGCTTTTCCGTAATAAAAAAAATTTTATGCAATTTATTCTTTTTCTTTCTTGAGAACTTCAACATTAGATGCGTGGCGTAAATTGTACATTTTCTGTCCAAACTGGCTAATCATATTTTGTCATTTCTGTAATGACTTCAAGCGGATACAAATATAAGGGGTACAAGTTTTATTTTTAATTTATGTTTTTTGTATTCAAAGTGTCACATTATAGTACAGTAAACTCTCACAAATCCGGGGGTCTCGGGGATTTGTGACCTTCGGATTTCTGAAAACCACGATTTTTTGAAATACTGTATTTTCCATAACAAAAATCTGCAAAATTAAAAAAAAAGTTTTATATTCTGTAAGTCCCCGATTTACATCGTCCTAATAATCGTCGTGGTTTTTAGCAACGTATCCCAGACGTAAATTGAGGACTTACAGGTATAAGCTAACACTGTTTAAAATAAAATAATTTATAAAAAACGGCACCTCGAACACGTTTGGCAACACTGGCCGGCCAGCTCTGGGCACGGGCAGCCGGCTGCGAGCCGTCAAGTCGTAAACAACCTTTCATTGTCACAGAGAAGCAGTAACAACGATTACTATTTCCTTCTCCGCCCGTGTACCGGCGAAGTAAACTACAGTGCACATAGCAATACCTTAAATTTTACTTACCAGCGATCATTGATTATTCCAAACAAGGCACGAAAAAATAAACATTTAACACTATGCACAGATTAGTAATATTTATACACTTTTACGTCAAATAGACTTTAATTATTTCTAGAGTTGCAATTAACAGTACACGAGGTGTAAGCAGTCGGCTCACTATGTTGCTGTGTCGATAGTCCCACCATGTGAGTGCGGATGTCTGTTTCATGGCCTGTCTTCTTTTGTGAAGGAAGGTAGAATGCAGGATATGGCATTGCATTACCTCCGACACAGGGAAACAGTCTTTTTTGCTTTCTGAAAAGTTCATTAGCGTGTCCCAAGCAGTAGCGGCCGCACTCCACGTAACATTTGCTTCGTCACTATCGTTATCGTCATCTCCACTACTTTTTTTTACCGTTTTAACGAAAACCATTTGTACAGTGCACTATCCAAATCCTGTAGTTTGGCCGTTTGGAGTGTTTTCCGATCATGAAATCCTTTCTCCGACTCGCTGTTCGACATAAACATTTTAAGTTTGACGCTACTCTTTTTAATGCCGTACACAGTTGTCTCGCCGATGCCATAGGCCTACTCTTCCTTGATT
>PNEQ01124847.1:0-44721 GCA_003012365.1 Medauroidea extradentata
TATAATTTTGAATCTGGAATGCTTGCTCTCTTGTAAACAAACTTGTATCAAGAATATTTGGGGTGTGTCTTCCAATATGTATGTCCCGTAGATATTGACGTATGTTGTGCGGAGACAGACTTTATTTTTACATAATATACATACAGTTGTCAAATTTTGTGTTTGTTTTATTATCACTTACAGTAATACTGATTGTCAGGATTTTTTTTTGGGAAATTTTTTCAGTTTATGTTTTGTATCAATATATTAAAAAAATATATAAAAAAGGACATATTATAATAGAAAACATAATCAATTAATAAATTCAGTTAGTGAGCTTTGTAATAAAGTTTTATTTGTTACTGACAGAAAATATCCTTGAATGTGGGAATTATGTTTCCCGGTATTTAACCTTCAGAGATGGGTAATGGGATGAAATATTCCCACATGCTGTGGAGGAAATTCCAAAAAATTTAAAATTATGAGAAATATGTTTTATGTTTATATTCATTTCAAAAAGACAATTTGCAATAGATAAATTGCGTTTTAATTACAAACAATTAATTGCCCATGAAAGGGTTAAGAGTGCGTGGCAGATAAATAAATGCTGAAAACATCAATTGATTTCTACGCTTTTTGCGAAGCCAATATGGATAAAATACTCAATGGCAATCCTAGATGATGGTATGTGCCAACTTTATGAGCAAATATTTATACAGAATTACTAATTTGTTACGCGTGATCTCTTGCACCGCAGTTAAATGCACGAGATTCCGGCGTCAGAGATTGTACCTCAGAAGTTCGTAACAATGGAAACTATTTTGTTTAAAACGTTGGCTAAAACTATTGTCTAGGATTGCTATTGTTTAATTTTCGCAAATTGGCTTCAAGAAACCTAGAGTTATAGATTAATTCTTTTAGCGTTGAATTATGTACAACGCCCTCTTAAAGTCAAAATTTGCGTGTTTTAAGTTGTTACACCCCTCAAAAACGAAAGAACATAATTGAACGAAATAATTCACAGCAGAAGTTCATGTCACGTGTTAGGGTTTTAAGTATATAAAAACCCAATGCAAAATATTTTTGTATTTAAATAAAATTATCTAAAAGTTGCTAAAATGTTTAAATTTCAGAATTTTTTTTTTAAACAACCAAACATTGTTTGAATGGGTTCTTATATACGTTAAGCTCAAGCCAGTGACATTTACTTTGACTGTGAATTATTTAGTTTTATTGTGTTGATTGGTTTTCTGAGGATGAATGAATTAAAACGTGTGAATGTTGACATTGAAATACCATTACGGGAAAACTGGCTGAGTTATATTCGTGCAACATTTTGTCTGCCGAGAATACGACAGCTGAGACACCGCAGATCAAGCATCTTTATCGTGTGCCTGAAAATGTAAGGCATTTAATTTAATACTTCTGTGAGTCACATTAACTGCAACTGTTTTATGCTTTGTTGGGCTGCATAGCCACAGACAGCTTGTACATGTACGTTTCTGTGTATACAATTTTATTAATATTGTATGGGAAAATTAAAACATGATAACATAATTTCATAAAGTTGATATCCGGTTTTTCGAACGTAAGGCATAGCTTCAGAAATTTCGAAGGCAAATTTATATTTCGTTGACGTGTCAAAGCTAACCAGTATGATTGTTTGGTGTAATACTTATTATAGTTCTTTAACAAAGAAAGGGCTAAGCTTAAGACAATTGTAAATATGTGTGACTAATAATAACAGTATTCTTAAACGCGCAAGGAAACTAGTAAAATTGTATTTTGCATGCGGTCGTAGGCATGACTTCTAACAATTCGTCTCCCATCATGGCCACCCGGACTCGACCTTGTTCCGGCAGGTTATCATACGTTGCTCTACCTTCACGCCGTCCGTCACGTCTCCAACCTTGCTTTAAGGTAGGACATCACAAGCCATGTTCAAAGTATTAGTCGGTAGTGTATGTTGGCTTTATATAAGCACTTATTTTAAATGTGTTACTGCAGCGTTCATGTAAAAATACATTTCCCTGCAACAGACTAATAAGTCAATAACATCTAGCAAATAATTATGATGTCATTTTACATGTATTACTATAGTTTCATGGTGTTTCAGAGTAGTTAATTAGTGAATGTATAGAAATTGGTGATAAAATCCGTAGTCATTAGAACAGTGTTAAAACGCTATATTAAAATATTTTTAGCTGCTTCTATAAAAATAGTGTTATGATTTTTAAATTGAACTCTCTTGAACCCGCGAATTTAAATATGATCCAATATTAGGAATAATAAATTATATTTGAGTAATATTTTCCTTATTTTAATTCTTTAACAAACAACTGGTTAAATTTATCATATAAAAATTATTACAGAAATAGTTTTGGATTATAATTGTTGTTTGAAAACGTTGCCTTTAAAACAGATCCGTTGATAAGAATTACATTTTAAAATGTTTCCCGGTTAAAACTCCGCGGCTGCTAGATTGGAAGGCAGAGACACAATTCATCATCACAAGCGCCAAGACCGTGTTTCAAACACTAATTACATGTCTTACCTTCAGTTAACTTTACAAATTTTGAAAGATTTAAAGTAATAAGTATACAGTTAGCGTTAACGTGATGAGACATACAGCGGTGATCTACATCTCAATAAGCTCTTTTACGCGATTTATCTCGTTTAAGTGCGATAGCCTAGGCATAAGTTAGGTTTATTTACAGTACGTCCAGAAACAAGCACATCATAAGCACACCACGAGAATGCCGGGCTAGATTGTCAACGGAATGTTCAGTGGCAAAGTGTTGTGCTTAGACATTTTACGTTCACAACGTGGCAACACTGCACGGAGATAGTCCCATCTTGCGCTCCACGTCCAGGTATTATGTTATGTTTCTTACGTCAAGTAAACATAGAATCATGTTTGAACTGCCCGGTATTTTAACGTGCACCCATAATATACACGTCAGAACTGAAGTGCTAAGACAAGTAAGGTTTCTGTGTAGCGCAAGAAGGGACTAGGATTCACGTTGTGTGTTTACTGTACGTTTGATTCTGGACAGCTTGAATAGACTGATCCACTACGACTAACAATTGTCGTGATGGTATTGACACAAACACTCCAATTTCCTATAGCAATAATAATAAAAGTGTCGTTAGATTAGTGGATGAAAGGTCACCCATGGCCTCGAGTAAATATTACTGCCTGCTGTCACCACCGACGCAGCTCAGCGCAGGTGCACAGCAAATAAATAGGATCTTCGCTTACATATTTAATGACAGTTGAAATTAACTACCCCCCCCCCCTCAATATTTCGACAGTGCATGCACGAGCACAGCAAATGAACTTGCCCCGAAGCACTTTTTGGTAAACGCAGTTCTTCATCATCTTTGTATACATCACATCTTCCATTTCTGTGTATGTCATTAATTACTCTAGACTGCACCCAGAAGCAACGCAGGTGTACACTTTGCATTGCACACATAACGAAGCAATATTTCATCGGCCCATATGTGTGAGATTGTTGTTTACTGCACCTGGTTGTATCCTTGTTGACACACTACCAGTAGAAATCAGTAACACCTCTGATATCTCGCCGCGTGTTGAGTGTCAGCCTTGAAGATGGCTCGAGAGTGGCCGCATTACGTTCAGTGTTATCAGTCGGCGGGTTTTATATGGGCTTCCCCGTTTCCCCACGTCTTCGTTCCGGTGCTGCTCCATGCTCACCTCGCTCACCCTCATCGTCTCCCAAGAGTAAGTCAGAGATTTTTGGTCAGCGCTTAACATCGAAGTCTTTAGTGCTGGTGGGGGGGGGGGGTAATATGAGATGAGTTAGGAGCAATACCGGAATGAAAGGGTGGGGGAAACGGGAGAACCCCGAGAAAACCCACCGAACCACGGCATCGTCCAGCACGATTCCCACGTGCGAAAATCCGGGGACCGACCCCGGCGGGAATCGAACCCAGATCGCCTTGGTGGGAGGCGAATGGCCTGACCACTCGGCCACCTCGGCCCCTGTCTCCCAAGACCTAGCTCTTGCGAGCCGCACGAATGTCATCGCAGTTAAGTAGGTTCGGGCAAACTTCACGATACTGACTACTGCTGTGAGCACAGCGACTGTAGAGTATTGAGGAAACACCCGTATGTCTTACAATTTATCGGAAAATGCCCCTAGGTAACGAGAAAAGAGTGAAAAAAAAAAACTTGTATGTCAAAATAGCTTCGAAAATGCTGTTGTAGCATGATGCACCTTCAATGACTGGTCGACGGTTTTACGCGGTTGAAATGTTTGAATATGAAAAGTGAACGTTCAGTATCATTAAGAATAAAACATACGCTGTTTCAGTGAACTGCATGTTACAATCGAATGTCTAATGCTAAGGACTGGATAATTTTACGAATTCAATGACCTTAAGGATATAATCAACTATTCTACGCATACTCAAGACCCGACCATTTGTCCACTAGCTGCTACTCGGTGGAACAGTACGAATATAGGAGGCTTGAGTTTGTACATGACACAGGATTCTAGCAGGTCATTGAATTCGCGAAATTGTCCTGTCCCTATATAATGCATACTCAAGCCGCTCATTAGTTTATTGTCCGCAGTTCCAGTGAGTAACAACTAATGAAGAAACTGTCAAGGCTTGATTATGCACAGGACATTTGATTCAAACATATAGTTCACTGCAATCGCGAATTTTTTCTTTCTCTAAGTAGCGTCGTAACCAGAAATTGCATTGGCCAATTCAAATGTAAGCTCATGAATAACAGAATAACAACATCAAGCATGTAAATACACTACACTGAAACACAGCGATCACGATCAGTAATCTTTTCCCACAAATTAACATTCTTCATACATTGCTATTCTGCAAATTCCATTCCTCGACGGTCGCATAAATGGTTGTAGAGCGTATTGCGCGGGTTATTTTTTTGCGAGAAAGTTCTAAATTGCTGCCAATGTATTAATTTTCATTTTAAAAATACTCATCAAACTCAGCTTACATATTATTAAATGTGTCACGAGCAGGGCCGGATTTGTGCTCCAGGCGCCATAGGCATGTGAGTCCCAGAACCCGCCGACTTCATTTCCCATCCTCCCTTTCCCACTCGCGTCCTTTTCCCATCTTCAATTACCACAATATTTGAAAAATATTCTGATCTATCCTCTCGCTATGTGTAATAACAACAGTACTTAAGACATAATGGCTACTTAACTTAGGTATAATGCAGTTATTTGAAAATTACGGCCAATAATAACAATGGTGATAGTAAAACAATAGCAAATTCACATTTTTAAAAATATAAATGTTGTGGAAATTTCTTAAAATTCCTCCCCGCAAAAATGGTGCCCCTGTGAAAGTTATAACCCAGGGCTAGTGGTAAATCCGACATTCGTCACGTGTTTAAAAACTAATTTTGTTTGGCCACTCAAATTGCAAAAAACGTATTATTCATACTGTATTATCTGCGAAATTACAAACTTAATTCGGTTCACCTGGCGTTATACTTTCAAAATTATACAGCCCCATTAGAAAGAACTCTACTACGAAAACACTGTACGTTAATTTTGTGCTCGGCGCGTGAATTCGGTATTATTTTGTAAGCTGAAACCAGCAACGACTGTATGACTGCAGTAACCTGTAACAAGTAGACAAGGTGACTGGAGGTCTTGTAGCCAGTGACTCAGCTGCACACGAGCCACAACGCTGTAGTATGAGATATACTCACCGTCAAGGAAGGGCTCCCAGTAGTAAGCACGCCCCATGAACTGTTTGCCGTTAAACTGCTCGCACTGTAGTTGTCGGAAGTCCTTGGCCGGGCCGGGACACTTCTGTAACAACATACACATTACAACTATATAACATACAACTAACACTCTAGCAACAGTTACCTGTCTAGCGGCATTCACTACTTAATAACTACTTTAGAATAGTGATTCTTTGTATTTTATAAGGTTTATTTACGTCCCCCGGTTTTATGCCGTTAGGCTTAATAAGAGTCGGCTTACAAACTATCTGTACCTTAATATATGTGCATGCCTGTGCTGGGATTCAAACCCAGGGCCTCTCACACTGTAGAGCCGGCATATTACCGACCACGCTGCTAAGGCTGACATTGTGTTTCTTCTGTCACTTAAAGCAGCAGGCGAAATTTTCGATGTCAGTGACCTGCAGACTAGAATCTACTGTATTATACATTAACGAGTGCAAGATATGTGCAAACTGACTCCTGTACAAGTAAAAATAAGTCATTATCGTGTGAGCGTGTTGGCTGACGACCAGAGTATCGTACCAATGATGTAGGAGCCCTTATACACCTGCTTGCTCCAAAGGACTATGTGGAATGAGGTCCAACGATGGAGGATCGCAGGATTGGAAAGGGCGAGGGAAGCGGAATAACCCCTAGAACATTCGCTGACCAGCGACATAGTCCGGCACGGCTCCCACATGTGAAAATTCTAGGACCGAACAAGCCGTGCATCGAAGCCGGATCGTCTGGGTGGCAGGCGACTGGCCTGTCCACTATACCACTGCGGGCTCCGTTGTCCCATCGAGCAGCCGTTTTTATTACAGACATTTAAGACGGGAGTTCGTTTTCGTTTTCTTGGTTTCGCGTTGTCTTACGTATTTGATAAGGGCGTTTAATAAACTACGTTTCAATTGCCATCGTGAAAAACTGCCATTGTGTGTTAATTATTGAATTCCGAAAAGAATTCGCGCACAGACTAATCGTCAGTATCTAATTTGATAGACCTCACACTGGCTTCCCACGTTGATCTTCATTTGTAAATATGATTTTGTTGTCTTTACACGCTTTGTAGTGATCTTTGATACAACAATATAACAAAAAATATACCGTATTAAAAATTATAAATTATTTTACATAAGTAACTACAACATCAAGAAAGAATACGATCTAATACAAAACATAAGCAAGTCGTCGCGAACAGTCTAACGGATAGGAAAAAGTAAATAAGCTTTATATTTTTACTGTCACAGTTTACTTTGATACAGATATGTCGCGCTCTGCAGAAGTAAAAAAAAACAGCTTAAATAATTACTCGCGTCAATTAGTTTAAAACTGAACAATTGTTACACATTGATTGTTCATCACACATAGTTTGAAACGTGCAGCTGGTTCTGTACGAACACAAGAAACTGTCATTAATATTTCTGTATTCTCATACCTTTTACACTTGTTAACAAACACACACATAGGCGACGAAACCAGTGGGCGAGGAAGGCAATAAGACTCCCTTATCATCTACTGTGAGAGGAAATTATTTAGTTTAATACACTAACTTTACCATTTCATGCGTAATATAACTATTTCTGCGATAATATACCATTTGCAAATTGCCTTCAAATTTTAAAATTAAACTTGTAAAATGCACAAGACGTCCTTTAATTATTTTATAATTTAGATTCCTGGCACCTATTTACGAACGCCTTCCGCCAAACCTGCTCACCACGCACACACACAGTGTGTGTGTTTCCATTATTAAATACTTAGTGTGACAATATACGTTTTTGAAATAATAAATTGATTGCATGTGAAAGGAACCCTCTTCTGCATAAAACAGTACATCCAGTGACACTGGAATTCCTCCAGATGCGACCTACATTAAGAGACCAAAGTACATAGTGTTTATAAGTAGAGGACATACGCCGCTATAGCATGGAGCATGAGGCATAGGCTCAATCTCCCTACGTGAAGTATAACGTCATTCCCTTGCCAACTGTCCTCTCATGTCGTTGCAACAAAGATGATGATTCTGAGGGGATAAAAGATCGTCTCGTCTAGCTTGTCTACACTCTGGGATCGGAACAATGGTGGTGGGGAGGGGAAAGAAAGGGGCATAACGGCATGGGACCCAGCCTGAATGTGACACCGGCCCTTTGCCCTAAACTCTGAGAAAGAGAGTTACATTCATTCATTTTGTAGCTGTAAAATATATCTGTTTCAACAGTGTTACTACGCTTATATTATGCAATGATCTGTAACGTATTTACAATGTTGTTTATGCAAAACGTCCAGTGATTACGTATACAATAACTAAAAAAGTAGTCGGCAAACGATTGTTTTAACATTTTAATTCAGACATTAGGTGCCAAAATAATTATATGCCCCAGTCGCCCGGAAACCTTGCTGTAAGCCTGGCTGCGCTAGTCGTCAGAACATGTTTCTGGCAGAAAGGCGGCGTCCTGACACAGCCACGCCTCGGTGTAGAACGCTGTAAAAAAGTGTAAATATACACATACGAGCAGCTCGAGGTTTTACTTCTTTGAACGTATGATTACGGAATACAATGACAGTAAGTGTAATTTTACACAAATGTTCTTCTGATCCAAAATAGGTATAAATTGTTGATTTAAAAAGACAAATGTATAGATAAATTTACTTGAAAGTTGACGTAAAATGACGTTTTTAAATGTACGTGTAGAAACACACTGACATAGTGTAACATTACGCGTTATTTTGTGTTTTATGACCGCACAGTTTTTTGTATACATAAGCTGATTTAGTTGTAAAAATGCTTGTTTCACAGTGTAGTTTTGAAACTGCAAAATTACTTATGAATTTTCTCTAACAATTTGCTTAGATGTACTATCAAATCGAGTAAAATTTTTGAGAGTATTTTTTAACAGAAAGGTTTAACAATTTTACCATCTCTGATGTACTGTACATGATCACATATTTATAAAACGTTTTTACTACTACTCCAATTTTTTATATTTAATTCCGATGCGGTTTTCGCGTAGATTAAAAGTTAAAATTGTGCAAAACCTGCCGTCGTGTTAGTGAACTCCAGCCTTATTAATTTTAGTTTTACTATGTTCATCTCAAAATTATTTTTACTAAACAAAGTTTTAGTCTTTAACATAAAATTATAATTTTTTTTAGTACGAACTTACTTGGAACATAAATTTTCAAGACGGCAAGTAGACTTTGTATGATTAGCTTGATCGTCGCCCAACTGTACAATTCAGTAAGAAAGAAGAAAAGGTTTTCCCTTGTGACTTGGTAAACAATGTGCTAAAATAATACCAAGTGTCAAAAAACCACTAATTAAGATTGTCATTTAGTCTAGATTGAGAAATGGTCGTAGGTTCGAATCCTCACAGGGTCAGAAATTTTCGGTAGATACTTTGTAAATCAATTTAGAAAAATTAATAATATATTCCGTATAACTAAGAGTACGGTTCCAGAAATTATCGAAAATTTTGCACCAACTTGCAACAGTCACGAAATTAAAATACTGTATTTTAAAAGTTATTTTTCCTTTGAAGTACGAGTCATTTAACACAACATTGTGATAAAATACACGTACCTTGGAATTGTTGTTATACATGCGTTTTATTGTACATTTACCGTTATACACAGAAAAAATACACGAGCATAAGGTGTGTAAAATTACACGCACATGTGTGAAAATTGTGCTGCCACATATTTTCGTGTAAAATTACTCAATATTTTTACAGTGAAGGGAGAAATCATTGATCGGCGAAATGACTCGCTAGTATTTAACGTAGTACAGTACAAAATAAAATATTTTTTTAATATTATGCTAATTCCACATATTTGTTAGGGAGTGAAGCAAACAAAATTATCCCTGTTTACTTTTACATACGAATAATTGCAATGCAATTAGGCTTCTGCATTTACAATAATCGTCTTACATTTGTTGTAAGGAAACATGTAAGTACACCTATAATGAACCTCTAGAAAATATATTAATTTGCGTTTGTTTCTTTTCAATGAGAGACAATACATTTAAAAAATGTGTAAACAATATTTTAGCGCAGTCCAAACTTTCTACCAGTAAATGCGGTATGCTCTGCTATCTAAGAAAGAAAGCAAATAATGTATCACTTCTTTACGCAGTGACAAAACATTTTCATGCAAGTGTAACACTTAAATACAAAAATCGTAATCTTTTCGATAAATTTTAAAATTATTTTGAGTGTGCTGGAATACTAACTAACCTATGGGCTAGCTTGGGTACCCGAGGTCAGAAAGGCAATGTTACACAAAATTTGTTTTTCTGTACCCAATTATATAGCATTTCACATCTTCGCATTTGCCGTGTATTTAGAAAACTAAGTGGGATTAACGTGAAAATACGCAGTCAACAACGTAAAAGATCTTCTTTCTTAGATATTTTGTTAGGTTTTTTTCATACCATTTCGTAAATACTTTTAACTTTCTAAGATTCCGACAGCGTAAAGATAAGAAGATTTTAATTACTTACTGCCAGACAAGGATACGTACACACGCAAAAGTTACAAAGTAATAAAAACGTCGTTCTATTGATGTAAGAATTAATTATTTACGAGCGTATTTGTCTTGGTCGATGACAAGCAACACGACGTAGCAACTCAGAGTATATAGTTCTTACACAAGATTCATGTGCATGCAGTTTTAGCGCTATATTTGTTTTTACTAGAAGGCGAAAGGTTTCATGTTGCTGTAACTGCTCACAGATACTCCAGCAAGAACAACTACGACTGTGAGTGCAAGCTTACGAAAGAAGGTATTTATTCCATACTTAATACTTCATAATGTAAACAACTATGGAATCATACTTAAGGTGGCCGCTTGTGTTGGCTTATTTTGCACCGTAAAAAATTTCTCTGTCGATCTACGGAATTTCCGGTAAACATTTCTCCGGATACCTCCGTGAATTCACGAAAACTTAGTTCTTAATCCAACAGAGGTTTCCGTAACACAGTTTCATCACACGGAACTGAGCCAGATTTACATGTATATTATGCTACAATTGCATTTCTACATATTTGCAGATTTACCGGTGATGTTATTAAAATATATCCGTAATATTTACATCTGTCGAACCCATAAATTTTCGATTTTCTCCGTGCAAGTGTCCACACCAGACTTACGGACACATTAAGTACGATTCCGTAGTGTATAATTACTATAGACATTTCCGTATTTTACTTTTACGGACACGATTTCTGTTTATTAACGGTACATTTCCGTTAAAATTTATAAGGGTTTACATGAGAGTATTTCAAGCGGTACCGAATGCCAGTGGGAAATTTTAGTATGTTACTAAGAAGTACTAAGCAACAGTTGCTAAAAACTCTCACAAACATACTGTAAGGTGGCACTGTTAAAAATAATTTCCGTTGTTTTACGGAGAAGTGCTGGTAAAAAATTATCCAGAAGTGTCGGTTAATATACGGAAGGCAACTAGCTGCACTTACGGAAACTCGCATATTTATGTGACTTCTTTAGGATGCAGACGCAATAATGCGTTCGGTTATTAATTTAGTTTCTTCTCGTAGTTTTACATATGTTTAATTAATGAAACATAATTACGAATAACTGTGTTACAAAATAATGTTTCCGTTAATTAAACAGACGTTTCCGTAAAGTTGCCCGTAAATTCACGGAAATTTTAACAGTATGCGCATTTGAGGGTGTAGAGTTGCGGGAGCGGTAAGGACGACAGAACACGCCCATCAAGCCTTCCCACAGCCGCTATGTGCCTCTATGACACATTCAGTTATAACCATATTATTTTATAAGGGAGTATTGTACACGCCTATACTTTTAAGTATTTCTTGGCAATTATTTTTATACCTAAAAAGTTACCGCGATAACATCCATTGTCGCAATATTCGGCCCACATAAAATATGTTTTAATGTGTAGTGGTGAAACTAGAACGGGTTTACACACGTGTAACGTATTTTTAATGCTATTTCTAAATTAATATAACTGATGTGCGTTGAACAGTTTTTGAATAAGCTTGTAACGTCCAAATCTCTGCGAACTTGGAAGGCAGCCACCTTTATAGAAAGGCCTTATCTATTTGTCAGCAATTTGTAAAGTTACTTCACAAAAACATTTAAACAGCGTGTTGTAACATTATTTTTTACGCTTTTTGCAAAATATTATCTCATATAGTTTATTAAAATAACGAACTAATATGTCTCAAGAGACAGTAATCAGAACACGTAAAATATTTTTTTTCAGTACTTTTTCTAGACATATAACGATATATATGACTGCGAGGAATGATTAATATTTGCATGTCTTCAATTCGAATAGCAACATATGCCTACACAATAAATAAAACAATACATTTAATTTATAATTTGGGTACCAAAGGACCTAACACGTAGATTAAAATTGTTTCAGTGCGAAAAAATAAAATCTGCGAATATAATTTACATATGTTAGTGACTTCCTGGAACGTAATAAAATGTATAGCTAGTGTGTTGTATGTAAGACGACGCACCTGATCGTTACAGATGTGGAACCTCTTGTAGACTCCCACACACTGGCTCTGCGGCAGTTTGTGGTCTCCAGGTCCCAGAGTGGAGTTGTTGTCCACAGGTTCTGCACGAGTCCTCCGTCTCTTGCCGCGACCCTCCGACCTGCAAGCACACATACACTCCTCATACATTGTCTACATCCCTGCAGTATCTCCTTGACCTGAACAATCTGCGTGAGAGCGCAGTGTACTTGTGTTACACAAGGGAAGCGATATTATATCCGACTGTAGCCTGCTCGCAGTGGTCAGCAATTTGTATTCACATACAACCAATTAATACTAAAACAAATATTCCATATATTCATTATTGTGATCCTAGATGCTAAATTTTGACCGCAATGAAATGTATCCAATATGTTAATTAGTTCGTTTGTAGAAAAATCTGAATGCGTATTCAACCTACAATGGACTGACGAATCCGGATTGAAATGTTACTGTAAACACACCCGGATTGTGCTGAACTAGGAGTAGAATGACTCAGTTCAGTCGGCGATGTGGACTGTATTGTATGATCCTGATTGAAGCGATTAGGTTTAACACACATTGGACTGAACTGGATGAAGACGAAGTGGTTGTCATATCGAATCGTATATTTGGCTATATAAGAGGATAAAATCTTCCTGGGTAGCTAAATGGAACAGTTTATTGTTATAAAAATAATAAAACGCGAACAAAAAATTAAAACAAATATTATAGTGAAGAAATTCAAACAAACATGTATTAAAAATATTGGTCACTTGATTTTCCAACGTTCATTTGTTCTGTAGTTCAGTGTTTGGTAAGTAGATATCTGTACATAATCCTCAGTCCAGGTTCTCTTTAGGTTCTCTCCGAGTTGAATCCAGTCCAAGGTCTGTCCATTTAATAATTATAGTATAAAAACACTTCATTATTTACCATTAATGTTTATATCAACAAAAGGCGGGAAAATATAAAACAATATCTAAGTAACCAGAATAACTATTCCGTCTACTCTCCTCAATGTGGGTCCAAATTTACTCAAAAATTCGGTAATGAACACAGGGAAATACGAGATAATTTGAGATTTTACATTATAAACTTTGTATGTGCGAAAATCTGGACTAGTAATATTATTCCATAGTTAAGTCTGAATTTGGATAATTAAGTGCCAAAAATTTAATTTGGTTAGAATCGGTCCAATATTTTTTTTAATGAATGCACTAAAAATTATGAATTAATGTCCTCGAATCTCAGAAGAGAGGCGACATATATTTTTTAACACAGCAAAATAAATTAAATTGATGTGACAACACCGTAGTAAGTACTAAATGAGTACTGAGATATATGACATTTTGAAAAATGGTTCCTAATATATTTCGTTTGATCCAAACATTTTCTAATAGCTGCAATTTCAATAAAATGAACACTGCGTGAACAAAATACACTAAAGTCAAGTCCTGTTACATGGACTATATTTGTACCGAGTTGTCAAATTTCTGCAAAATATTTCTTCAGATATATGGCTGTCAGTTTCAAATATGAAAATGGAATAAACCAAATAATTATGTCATATTCGCTTACCAAGTTTGATGAGAGACACGCACAGCGAGAGAAATATACACATACAGACGCAAAGGTAGGCAGGCAGGTGACCTCGCAAGGTTACTGTTTCATTCGAAAAGTAGGTTGAAAATAATAGTTAAATAAAAAATTAACCTAGGCTACCACGTTTTTAAAAACGACTACACAGTGTAAAGTAATTTCTCCTATGAAAATACTCGTAAAATTTAAAACGCAAAACGTGGGACCCATGCAACAGATGATTGACGCATGAACACTTCGCGTAAGTCACTAACACATTTATTGCTCTACAAGTAACATGAAATCTTGCATGAGTTTTGCAACGACAGCTACTTACAACACACCTTACCTTTATCTGTTGCAACCACCCCAAGTTTTTCGTTTGAAACAATACAAGTGTTTTAATATAAGAATTTTTTTTATACGTTTTAGTTGGTTTTAGAAATATGGAACATTATTTTCTTAATATAAGTATTAGTTTGTTCTATTTAGTCTTGTTTTTCTATCAATTTTAAGCAAGGTTAATTTGTAGCGAACAGACAAACAAACAGACAAACAAGAAGGCGAGCTTACAAAACGCGGTAACAAAACAGCGCACCATTAGTGTACTTCAGGACAGGGTAACACATCCTGAGAGCAAGATGGCGACCATAGGCATCTGCGTGCTCTGGAGGACGACATTATGCTCTACAGTTGAGCGGCGACTGAATGCGAAGGACGGGAATACAGGAGTACCACGAGAAAACACATCGGTAAACAGCATCGTCCACCACGCTTCCTACAGTAAAAGATCGATAAGCGACTGTGTCTCGAGTCGAACTCAAATCACATTGTTCAGAGACGAGTGCTCTGTCACTGCGCCAGACGTGGCACCACGAAGATATAGAAATCAACTGAAAAAAAAAATCTAGCAGACCCTAATAGTATTTACTTTGCCATAAAAGGTCTTAATGGTGTAGCCAAATTGCATGTCAATACTATTTGGGGAGGGGGGGGGACCCACCTCTAACGAAACCAAACAATTTATAACTTACGAACACGGTTCAAAAAATTTACCTTTTCTACATCAGATACCAGTACACGACGTACAGTGCATAGCTTGCGGTTTGTATCATGATACTGTGGAATTACATGCCAGATATTATTGATAGCAACTTACTAGGCGAGGTAGGCTATATTTAATTGCACAGTACTCAATGCGCAATGTATGATTCCACAGTAACGTACAGCAAACCGCGCGTTATGTACAGTAAGATACTAAAGTTCATTGTCCGCTTACAGTTTATTTGATTTATTAATCAGTCACAATTGTATATAAATACGGCTGTATTGTTATAATATCACATTTTAGTAGTAGATGCCTCGCGCACTGACAATGTCATTGTGTATATCTTGTTTTGACGTGATTTCATTTTGGTTAATGTAGTAACCACGATATTAATTTCACATTTACAATTATATGGATAACTAGATCAGTGAGTAATTGTACACTTTATAAAATTAAGCAGTCGGGTGAGTTTTGTCTATGCGAGTGAAGCCACCAAAGACTTGGTTTTAACTCCACTGCATGGTAAATAGACTATGCGCTATTTGGATTCAACGGGTATGTGAGCAATTTTTCGGCAGAAGAACGAAATAAAAAGAACGTTCCCAACGTGAAAGGAGCCAGACGTGTGACGGAAGGTTTCTCGACGAGGCAGTTGAAGATGGTCGACTTCGAGCCTACTATGTCCTGAACTTTCCAGAGGATGTGGCGAGGACTGAAACACACTATCTGAGAGTTCTTTAATTATTTCCTCTACTTATCGAAGATTGGTTAAGGGGGCGCTTGACGGAGAAATTTTATTATTTCAAACATTTTTATATTTCTACGAGATATGGTTTGTTTTGTAGACAAACATTGTGACCAAATTGTACTGTAGAGAAAAATGTTTGGCTTTCATTGTTTTTTATAATGGCACGTCAAAGACCAAACTTGTATAAAACGGTTTTATGTTATAAAGGAAAGCCAACTGACTTACCGAACTGAATAAAATCACATTGAATGATTAAGACGTAGGCTACAACGTCTCCTATGTAACAAAAAATAAAATAAGTATTTTTAAAAAATTCTTGAATTTTTTAGGTTTATTTCAAATCTCTAAATTGTTCTAAATACAGAATTTTAAATTATTACTGTTGTTACATATGATACATTGTTGCCTATAACATCATTATTCAGTATGAATTTTTTCAGTAAGTCAGTTGGTTTTCCTTCGAATCATAAAACCGTTTTATGCAAGTTTGGACTTTGATGAGCTATTATAAAAAAAATTACTAAAGTTAAAAAAAAATTCATTACAGTAAAAGATAGCCACAATGTATGTCTACGAAACAACCCGTATCTCGAACTAATATAAAAATGTTTAAAATAATAAAATTTTACCGTCAAGTGTCCCCTTAAATACGTCTTGCCCTTACATAGTCTGCAGTGTGTGTAGCTACAATGTCTACATAGAAGTATCGCTGAATATCGTGGGTATGCTGCAAAACTGATCAAGTCAAAAAATTTCGAAAATAAAGTGAAATGAGTATATACCTAATAAAGATGAGAAGTACACTTAGAAAAATGCGTAAGTCAGTGTCTCAACCAACGTTGCTATTCTGACAAAGTCTCAATACCTAAAATACTGTCCAAAACAAACTGACTAAGTCAAATAGTCACGTTGCCATGATAAACTATTTACGAGTCGTTCTGACCAAATCATTTTGGTCACTTTTTTCATGTGAAACACTTCAGTTTCAGTAGACGACTAACATTACTTCGTCAGTTTTTACAGATACCAAATTTGGTTGTTAATTTGGCATCCCTGACTTGTGAACATCTATATTCAAGTTTGTGTAGATATTATATGGGTTTAAAATAAAGTAAGAAGAAATGCTGAGTCGTTCATTTCGAAGTTGGACACGTTTTTTAACGGAAACGAATAATGAAGATATAACTACACCATGTGTAAGAACCTACTAAATAATGCTATTATTATTACTTTCCCTTTAACGTTAACTAATATTAAGTCGAGAAACTGAAATTCTGCGATATATATGGTTACAGCTACTCAGAAAATTGATGATTATTCAAGATATATTATAAATGAGCCATTTGGTAGCAATGATAGACTAATGATGCAGCATTCAATATGTATTGTTGTCTGATGTTCCTAGCGATTCTTACCGACCTCATTCTAGTGAAAACACGTCTGTTGGCGAATATATTATGTTTATAAAGTATTCTACTGATACCATTCTCCAAAGATTCTTACGTGTATTACAGCGGAAAACCATGCGTCTACAATTTGACTAGCTGTTAGTTTGCTGTACCACACAACGGTTACTGCTTTGTGTGCCTACAGATAAAAGACAAGAGGGGAAACAGTGAAATTCTGAATGCTCTTTTGCAGTGGATATTAGAACATCCTCAGAGAGTAACTGAGAAGTCATTGATTTCTGTCACACGCAGTGGTCGAAATGGCAATTGGTTTATTGCAGCACATGTTGTGTCCGTAGTTCAAAACACAAACTCTGTATAGTTGAGCATACATTTCTGGAAAGATGCCATTCATACATGAAGGTAGACTCTACGCATAGCTCAAATGACAGAGAAATGGAAAACGTTTCCATTCATGTAGTACATGATTGCATTAATGTATTCATTAAGGCACGCTCAAAGAAAGAAAATGCAATAGCTAATAGCAGCTATATTCCGAATAAAAATATTTGTTTTGCAAGATTTACATTTTGGCAGCAGGTATTTTTAAAAATAAGTACACCGACACTAAAGGAAATAGCATAAAGTGGTTGAAAATACAAGTTCTATACTACGCAAAATAACAGTCAACGAGTACAGTAATGAAACCCTGAATTCAAAACGTTCTAACAACTGTCCGACGTCGTTCTCCAACCATTCCAGAAAAGTTTCCTACTTTATACAGGATGTTTAAAAAATGGTAACTGAATTTCTGAATAACGTCCATATAATATACGTATCACAGAGCGTTTCAGTTACCATTTTTTGAAACATTCTGTATAAGACAAAGTTACACGTTTCTTCCTAAAAAAAAATCTGCTTCGGTTGTACACTACCTAAGTTATTCGTTATTCCATTTAAGTTTCATCGATGGTAAGAAGCCATGCTAGTTGACACCAACAAGAAAAACCATGCTCCAGATCCCTCAAGTATCTTTGACGCTTTTCATGGATGAATATTTTTTATCACTGTGTTCCTTCAGAAAGTACAGTGCTTTTCCATTTAGTATTAGTTAACTTTAAAAGTACGTTAAACATTTATGAGTAATATTATTTTGCCAAATACTTTTTTTTTTTTACTTTGTCTTAAATTTGCTTTAGTGTGTTGATTTTCGTCTAGCACAATGGTTTAGTGTATTATAATTTAAAAAATTAGAATAAATATGTCTGGTTACAATTTTTTAATTTTTCCTATTGTTATTTTGTATTATTAAGTAAGTGTTATCTAACATCTTAACTTCATTTGTTTAAATCTCACTCACGTAGAATAAAGTGACCTAGTCACTTAACCTGAAAACTACATTAGTGCCCAAGTAATTACATATGATCTGATCCTCTAACACTTCGTAGTACAAAAATTTATCGTTACAGTCTTTATATAATGCATTTTATACAACTTATAAACAAATGAATTGCAAGTAAATGTGTTGACGCTCAACTCTCGATGCTTAACGGTTCGGTAACTAATGCCAACCATTTGTATAAGGACAACTGTGGCCATTTATACTTACGAAATTTACCGTTGCTCCTATTTTACCTGTTTTATTGGCAAAGCTCCGATTGTAACCAGCTTGCCTAAAATAAAATCTCTGAGTCTACTGGCTCGTTAAATGAAGCTAATAGTGACTTTAAGGACAATTAAACCCACAAGTGCATATAAAATTCACTTTCACGTCAATTGTTATTCGTCTTTACTGGAATACTTTCGAAATTCAATCTGTCAACCTCACATTACATTGAAATAAAAATTCTGTGTCAATTACATAAATTTACTTAATGGACACTTCTGATAGCCGAAAGGAAAATTTGATATTATATGGGTTTTTCATCATTACAAGCCAAAGTCTAAATTGTATTACATTCAGAATTTACACACAGCAAAAAGTAACTCAGCTACAGAAATCAGACCATTTGCCGCAAAAATTTGCAACAAGACATTTATTACAAAACTCTTTTATCACTTTAATAGAGAAGCTTTTGAATTAAAAAAAGGAAAGAGAGCCAGTAAAATTATTATTTTTATTCGATGTGAAATATGTTGTTAATGTAGGCGAATAAAATGTTATTGCTGGTAAGTTCCCGAAATCAGTAAAAATTGGACATTAACGTGGTTTTGTGCATACACTATAGTTAAAAATAGCATCAGTTAGATGAAATTGTCATTAACCAGAATATATAAGTTAAACAAAACATTTGGTACAAATACCAAATAATCATAATAATTATTACTAAATACCTTAAAATGAGGCAAAAGTAAGTCTTCTACCTTCTCTTACACTAAACCACATTCATACTATTAATGTAAAATTTTTGTGTTATTATTAGACACGATAACAATGCACCTGAAATAGTAAAATTCCGAAATAAACCAACTAAAAATTTCAACAACCAGAAACGTTAAGAATTGTAATTCACTTTAAATGTTGAAATTGTTTGTTGGCCAATAGATTGAAAGTAGAAATGTGTAGATACTTGTCTCATTCAGATTTACTTGAAAACTCTCTGCTGGCTGAATTCCACGTCCCTTCACTTCGTATCTCCCGGCCACGAGGCTTGTGTAAAACACCCTTTGATTGGAAGTTTGGCGGAGTTTGTGCGGATCTAAACACGTTCCCAATATCCCAGATTATCCCGGCTTCCACGAGGAGTGAGAGACACTCTCGCTTTATCTCTGGACCAAAGCAGCGAATTCCTGCGAGCGGTCTGAACTCTCCCGCTCGGCTACCCGCGCTAATTTCAGAGGTAATTATCTCAGAGCGGGTTTCCCGAGTGGCGTTCTCTCTCCACCAGGATTCCAATTTTCCGCGGACGAGCGACACAGACAAGTCCTCACCCCCCCCCCCCCTTATCTAAAGAACCCGCCCACCGTGATATTAGTTTGCGTGCCGGAGTTCCTGCGGCGTAGGCGGCCTTTACACCGAGATATCATCATTATCTCAGAGGTTCTAGTCTGACTGGACCGCCAAAAACCAAACAACAGATGTGACAAATATTCCAAAAAAGTAACTGTGACTAATTACCAAAGCCGGGAATTGTAAATCCGGCGTTACTGTAGGCACAGAGCTGACCTCGGCACGTGTTGGATCAGTGGCAGGACACTCGCCTCGCATTCGGGAGGGTCCTGGTTCGATCCCCGGCTACAGTCATCCTGATTTCGGTTTTCCAGTGTTTTCCGAAATCACTCCAGGCGAACACTGTGATGGTTCCTCAAAAAGGTCCTGGCCAACTCCTTCCCCCTTCCCCCGTGTTTCTCTACCAAGGTCTTGTGCTGTTCGAGAACACGTACGCCAAAATAAATAAATATACTTGGCAAAGAAACAGAGGTTAGTCAACATAAACGTGCACACGCCAGTTTCAAGATGGCTGTCGTCCCTGGCCCCTGAGCAAAGTGAAGAGCTTCAGCTATTACAAGATAAACATTTTTGGAAACTGCTCAACTCGTATGAGTGATGTCTGTTTAGTTATACCACGTTACACATTTCGGTTTCACAACAGCTAACTGAAGCATGCTTTCGAGCCGCCGAAACTGGCGAAAATATTTGTATTTGCTGTTCCATTTAGATAATAAAATCATGGCTCATACGTTACAAGAAGTAAGCGTGTACAAAACCTACACCTTCATCTTTAATATTATATTATAGAATGAGAACGTCACCTGTGAGTGTCTGATATAGGCGCGTTGTTGCTGAGAAGATTGTAAACTAGTTCAGTGACGTGCGCCTAGAAGCTAGAGTGAGGCGTGAAGCGTGTGCTATGTCGTCCTTATCACTTCCGCACTTCTAGACCTCGAACACGCTAAACACGTCTACACAGGCTACCATAAAAGAGTGAGCCTCCAAAGTTATAATAAACCACGCCAAGAGCCGCAACTATCTTAGTGCGAACCACCACCTCGTCACTAGGCTGAAAGTATCAAATACGCGTAGTTGGAAATAAACGTATGACGGCTACTCACACCACGAAACTAACAGAACAACACTAGGCGTGTAAACCCTGCGGGTGCTAGTGAAACTAACTCGTTGTTCATTGTAGTCTATGTTTATTGGAGTTACCAACTTATTAGACCGACCACGAGATTCGAGGGGCTTAAATTTTTAGTGGTTAAAGTAGTTTTACCGTAAATTATTATTTGCAATCACATGCAAAATGCAGTCCATTCTTACAATACTCAAATGGTATTCAGAAATCGAGATAAGTGTGAGATATTTATTACAGAATATTCTTTGGAATAACGTGTATAATGTGAATAACAACGGCATTTAATATTCCTGACTTACAGAACTATAAATCCCAGTCGTTCATTTCGTAATCATCACCTCTGTGCAGGGCGGAACTAATCGCGACACATCTAACACTCTTTAAGGGGGATGGTGCTCCAAAGCAGTGCATTTTCACAATTTTTACAGAACTTTTCCTCTCCCTTACCATCGAAAATCAAGGTTCGACAATCCGGAAATTATACTTTCGTACTACTTCTTACATTACTACATAGTCACCGACTGTCTTATTTTCGGAGCAGTGATGACAAATTGGAAAAATAAACATTTTTGCTATCTGCCATCAGTGCTCCAAAAATAAGAAAGTCTTTATTTTCTATAATAAACGAGAGTGAAATTTTATGTCGAAAATTGTGAAAATTCACTGCTTTGGCGCTCTATAGACATGTTGCGAAATCGTGAGAGTATATTATGCCAGCGTATTCTCCAAACATATGTAGCATACTGGGTGTTGTATAATATGACTATAGTTGTGTGGCACGGTTTGTCTGTGTACAGACGGATCACAGGCGTACAGTCGCAGCGCGCCAGTATTATCATTGGCCCAGGCAAACAAGGGCTCGCCAGTAACAAAATAACATCGTTGTAATAAATACTTTTCCCGCGATTAATCACCATCTCTAATTATGGTTAGGAATTGTAATTTGTCACGGGAACTGTTGCCAAATTGCTACGCTTCAAAGTAATGTATTCATTTCTGATACTATACTTTCCGTTACTGGCTGCAGAGTCCCTATATTTGACTGCGTCTATTTGCTAACCCTTGCACTACGACTGTACGTCTGTGGTTCGTCTGTAAACAAATAGACCGCTCCACATAACCATCATCCCATGATATAAGGTGCAGGATGCTACACTGGTTTGGAGAATTCACTGCCAGACAAAGTCTCGACATTTTCCACCATATCTAGCTATAAGCCAGTGACTTCGCCAAAATAATCCATTACTCTAAAGAACGTTCTGAAGGTTTTACCGAATGTTAAACTTATATTCATACATATAATGACTAGTACGCCTTTCGAAATAATTTTACAAAATAAGTTTCACAATATGCAAGAAAAATTTCGAAAAATGCCGAAACATAAAATACATTGTTTATTGCATTAGTAAACACCAAAATAATGAAAAAAACAATACATGAAAAGAAAACATTACAGAAGATAGTTATCCTATAAGCATACACACTTTCCTACTGATATGTACAAATAACATACTCCACTGTTAACACTACATTTGCAAAATCAGTTTACATAATTATTAAAATGTGTTTTTTTTTTTAAATGGGGGCTGAGGCTACTTTTGTTTTACAGATTCCTCAAGTGCGTACTGCAGAAACATGCTGTCTACAGTATAAATCGAAATTAGTGAATAATCACTTTTATTCCAGTAATTTTAATAAAGTCATGATTTAGCATTTTAACTAATTAACACAGTAAAAAATCACTAGAAAATCAGCGAATATTGATTCTTAAAAGTTTGTGCACTATAAATTGGAGTTAATGAATCTCCACTGAAGTGGTTATTACTTATTCAATTATCTGAAACTGCTGGTTCGGGAATCTGTGAAAACCACTGCCAAATTAGTGAATAGCCCATACTTCATATTTAGATTGTACCGTCTATCGTGGCCATCTCGCTTTCCAAACTTAAGTAAATTGAGCAGATCTGGTACACATTATCACTGACCCTCCTCATTAAGGTCATATTCCGCCTATGTGTGTTGCATTAGTGGCCATTTAATGAGATTATGCACAATACTATAATACAATTTACGTAATGGTACCATTTTTTTCTGTTCCGCTGAAAACAAGGATAAATAATTTTTCTTGGTCTTAAATGAGTTACATATTTACCGACACATATGCCTGTACACGTAAGCGTACATACATATGTATTTATACTAAAGACAAAAAGAAAGGTAATAAAATCACGTATGTGTATAATTTACGTATAGACATTCTGTTAAGTGCACAGATATTACGCCTAAAGCGCTTGCTATCAGGCTACACTTAGGACGGGAGAGTGCTGCTGGTTGCATATAGCGCAGGTGCCAGAACATTTCACAGTAGGTCTAGTGTTTCACGTATATGTCGGTAGATTGCAGTTGTCTTGCACGAACCTGCAAGCCAGCACACTCATGCTATGTGGATGAACATAGTTTTTTTTTACTGCATAACACCATAATAGTTAATACATATTTGGTTTTAACGGCTGTGTATACGAAACCGCACATTACAGCCCGTGAAAACAGCTTACAAACTGCAATATGAAAACACTATCACTGTAATACTAACATTTTCCAAACATGTTCTTATCAACCAATTCTGGCAAGATATTTCTTACTGCTGTACGTCATACTACGAACGTATGCACATAATTGTTCGTAAATGAAGTACTGGTAATGCGTATTGTTACATTATTTCTGTGTTTTATTCTATGCTGGTAATGTTTGTACTCAAGGTCGTAGCCTAGCAAAATCTAAATCACAATACAGTCACTTTAAGAGTTACGGCGTGGATTTGGAGGTGCGGTACAAAGACTTCACACTACATTTTTATTGCGGAAAAATTACCTTGTGTAGATTAATATTTATACAAAACGTAAACTGCTGCAATTAACTCCGTGTTGAGACAAAGAACAAAGAAAGCGTTCTTTTAAGGTATGTGTGCAACATATCTTCTGTAATATTGTGTCATTGTGATCTAAAACTCTTAGAAAATTTAACGTAGACAATACTACATAGAATGAAACACGCCAGATTTTACTTACCTTAATATCGTTTATTTAAAAAACTTTCAGTGATAGTTTCTACTGGCAGGAAATTAATTATATTATTTCTGGAAATTGCTGTCATAGAAAAAATACGACTTTGGCTAAACGATATTGAAATTCACCCTTATTTTCTGTAGTTACGTCGAAAATAAAGTAGATATTTTTAAAACATGTAGTAAGCTGTACTTAAACATATCACATTCGTATATGAATCGTTATCTTTAAATAAATCAATTGTTAAGTAAATATTCAGCACGTAAATAATACTGCATAACGTCGACAATAAGTTCATAAGAAACTGAACTATTCACTTAGTGAATCTGGCGTGACCGTGGTTCGTGTTAAGAGAACTATCTCAGTATCTGCCTGAAGTCATTTTGAATCAACCATCTATGTAATTCATCGTTTTATTTGTAAGATTATGAAAACTAAAAAAAAATTCTTAAATTAAACATTCCGATGTATAAGAGTGTTATAAATGTAGATATTGTGAAATTGTTTCCCGTGCACCAATGGTAGCATGTCTATGCATGTTTAGAAGCAGTCCAATGTAAACAGGTGTAAACAGGTGTACTCGGCCTTTTACAGTAACGATGCTCAATATTTGCTCTGTTTACAAGCTGAAGTATGTAAGATTTTCATACTGTGTATGAATTAATAATAGCTTCCATTTCTATTTGGGAAGTTTTTTTTACATTAAATGGAATACAAGAGTTTGCCAAACTAATTAAACTTTAATATATTTAATAGAAGCAAATATATGAAAATTCATTACAATATTTACATCGCATTCGGGAGTACCCGGGTTCGATTCCCGGCTCCGACCATCCCTATTTCAGTTTTCCAGGGTTGTCCAGGCGAATGCTGGGATGGTTGCTTGAACATGTCATGGCCAACTCCTTCCCCTTCCCCTCTCGTACCTCTACCAAGGCCTTGTACTGTTCGAGTACACGTACACCACATAGAACCAAATAAATAAAAATAATAATAAAACGTAAATAGCCTGAACCAGTGGTTCTTAATAAATAATAAACAAACTTTAAATCACACATTATTTAAACAACTTGACATTGGTAATGCGAACTAAATGTGACTTACTACAAATTGTGCCACAAACTTACTGGAAACTTAAATAGTGACTCGATTGACGATTGCTTAAATCAGACAATAAAGAAAATAACATATATATATATATTTATTTATTTACGTGCCTCGATCTATTGTTATACACATTTACATGCATCTACACAAGCGAGAATATGCTGTGTTTAATCGTTATAAATATTGAAATGCCACAGTGATCTAATGCAGATAAGCGCTAAGCCTCAGTGGCAAACATTAATTTTAAGCAAGCATGAAATCATGTGTCTAACCGACGCAAGCAGTGCGCTGTAAATTTATCAGACCAAACTGGGGACGGCAGCCAATGTTACATAACATACTCTTTGAATAGTTGAAAGTGATAACGACTAGTGCAAACTATCAGTTAAGGGAGTAAAGTAGACATGAAACATACCTATTGTTCGGGCGAAGTGCTGGACGTAGCGTGTGTGGCACGCACAGCCACAAAGCCACGAGTTTAACGTTGCTATACACATATAAATAATTAGGGGTGAGAGTGTTACGGCCATTTAACAACGAGGTCTTAAGGGGACTCCCTAGATAGGCTGTGTTTGTACGTGTGAGGCAGGAGCGGTAAGAGTGTCGTTCACCGGCATATGTAATGTATTATCGCCTCTACGTGCAATCCACTTAGCTGGCCTGCTGTGCTTTACTATTATCCTCTATCCTATGAGACATTAAGCGGTGACCACATTATTTTTATAGGCAACGTAGTTCAAAGTTTATCGCTTGTTTCTATAATTGTGTTTCTCGAATATTGCTGTTAATTTTCCAGATACGGCAGTTTGAAAAGGCCTTTTTTTAACCGTTTTGAGGGGAAATAAAATAATGTTTCTAATAAACGTGCCGAATTTTTAAAACTATACATTGAAGTGTGTGTTCTTTTCGTATATATACAAACATGATGTGCGTTAAATAGTTTCGTCAAGAAGAGAATAAAGGCATTTGAAAGGCAGGTAGGGAGGCCCTTTAAGAGTCTGTGAGGATGAAGCGATGGAAGTGTCGACACAACATATATGCCCGAGCCGGGAATAGAGACGAGGACCTCTCGTACTGCGGACCCGCACGCAACAAACTACGCTACAGAGGCCGGCAATATATATTTAGGCTGCGCTTCTCCATGATATTCTAGTTACAACGGTGGTGACACACCCGTGTATAGCATACTGAAGGCTGTGTTGTGGACATGTAACCCTCTAGCATAGAACTGCCACTTCGTGGAGCAGCCATTGCTTATCTGGGGAGAGTTAGCATAAGGATTCACATGTTATTACTAAATTTGTTTGGGCTCAGTCACGACATCACTTTCGAATAAAGAGTGAGAGATTTTGGTCAGCACTTAACATCAAGGTCTTCAGCGCTGGTGAGGAGTGACATGAGGTGTGTATGTGGCGGCGCCTGAATGAAATGGCGGGGGAAACGGGAGATCCCCGAGAAAACCCGCCGACCAACGGCATCGTCCGGCACGATTCCCGCGTGCGAAAATCCGGGGACCGACCCCGCCGGGAATCGAACCCGGATCGTTTTGGCGGGAGGCGAATGGTCTAACCATTCGGCCACCGCGGCCCCACTTTCGAATAAAAACTATTTTCTGCATTGAGGTGAGGAAAATACGGCTACACGGATTGAAATGTAGAAAACAATAACATTATGAGTAGGTGTTTTCATGCGTATTTATAGACTGCAAATACTCGTTTGCTTACAGTTTTCAGGGGTATCCAAAAAGTCAGACGAAAATATTCTACAGCAATGTGGGCTGCGTGTAGATGAGCAAACAATTCGGGGTGGCACATACGTAAGTTGACTAGGTGTGGCTGATCTGGGTTAGGCACTAGGCAGCATCTTTATGGGCTACATTTCCATTTCTGCTGCTTTCGTGATGAATACTTTTCCTTAAAAAAGCTTATATAAAACCTGTCCACAGTTTTAAAGTGCAGCCAATTTCAAATAAAGCTAGAGGACGGTTTTGCGATATCTACTACCTTCATCGTAGAAATTCTAACTCATAATAACTGGAGAAATAACATATCGTGGCCTTGAAGACATTTTCTTAGTAACACGTCAAATTTCTGCCCTAGACGTTTGTTGGCATTTTAATAACTATTTTAAACATTTAACAAAAAACGCGCAAAGCGAGATTCTTGCAATGGGTTCGTATTGTGAACATAAAAGTTATTTTTGGACATGCGACATTGCGGGTGACTGCAATACGGCAATACCGGCCGGCAACGACGTACGTCCAGAGAAAACTTGTATGTTCATAATGGAACAAGTCACATATAGCGGCTCGTCCCAGAATATCTCAAACACGCTCGTGGAAAAGTTCACAGCTGAAGTGTTGGACTAGCAGAACACGACGCCCTAACGCTTCGTGTTGGGAAGTGTGAGGCATCGCGTATTTCTGGCCAATCACCATGCGAACAGTATTAGGTCGAATAGGAGCGTGCATGTGAACAAACCAGCATACATGCTGCAAGCTGTGTGGTAAGGCGGTTACTAAACTCTGAAACAAACACTTACATGATGATCTGATCTGTCCTCCAACTTCACCACTGGTAAAAATCGTCACCTGTGGCTGTCTTCCAAAACCGACAGCGATTAAGATGGTCACCTCCAACTAACTTTGTATCGTATTTTCTACCACATCTCCTTACCAGAATCTTAATGTGCTTGGTAACGATGTAGGCAGAACTTTCAAAACGTTAATAAATCACATCTTACTAAATTTCGTGTTTCCATTTTCCACAGCGAGGTTTTAAGTTCTTATTAATTTTATTTCGTTAAAAATATTACAAATATGTATTGTTCCTGGTTATAATTCTGATAAAAGTTATGATATCAACTCGTATCTAGTAGAAACTTAGTGTGCTGCACTCACAACAGATGTCAGCGCTAGTACCGTGCTAGCGTATCTACGGCCAAGAGATAGCGGTACGCGTGTTGTATTAAATTTGTTGTTTTCGTTGACAGAAAGGTAAATATACACAGAAACACGGTCTTAGAAGTACATTCCTGGACACTCACCTACTATTCGATACTTTATCTTTGACACTATATGACTGAACGAAACTGCCGGCGCCACTGTCGCAGTGGTGCTGTTGTAAAGAGAAGTTCGTTATTTTAATTTAAACTCTACTGTTAAAAAATATTCTGGCTAAACTTGAGTAAATTTCTAATATTTCTACTTTAAAAATATAATACAATTAATGTTGGAAAAATAGTTGCTGAACAAGTGTGCTAGTGGCGCCACCAGTTATCATTATGGGTAATAAAGGAACTAATATCAGTCATAAGAGGGTCAATAATTGATAGCAGTGTCCAGACCTGAACTTCTAAGGCCGTACACAGATGTATAACTTATTAAACGTATTACAAATTTAAGGAAAATAAGAAAATGCAATTCTGTCTACTTCCCTGACACATTTCAATCGTAATTTTTCTCCACCCAGGATAGTCACAGAACAAAACCTAAAAATGACGGCCATTTTCGTGAAATTTGTCTCGTTACAACAACCTACGACAAAAATCATTATATATATATATATATATATATATATATATATATATATAAAGAGTCCCGATACTTAGAAAGACAGTCGCGGCGCCATTTTTAGTTACAGAATACGCATTCTCGTAGTAATGATAATTATCCAGTATCTGTCATGCCATAAATATGATAAAAGAGACAAAAATGTTACAGAATAAGTCCCCTGTTGAGATCCAAAGAAGGTCAAAAAACAAATGTGTGGCCTTGGATGGCCACTGCAGTTAGCATGGGGAATTGGGGTTAACCAAACGACCATGCTAAGTCGTGTACATTGAGCTGAGCCCACACATCTAGATGTACATGTTCAGAGTAACAACGATTACCATCTATAGGGCCTCTGGCTGATACACCATACAAAGATATGTTGAAATGTTTCCCACTGCCATCAGTGAAGAGGAATCGCTGGACATCCTGCGACAATTCTTTATCAACACGGAAGACGTTATGCTCATAGTTTCGACTTAAGAGACAGAGTGACGTCTCATGGTCTCATCATCGTGTTTCAACACTCTTTGTATATCTTCAGTTAAACGTAGGCTGCAGATCTCAGAAACAAACTTACGACACAGCCTGAGGATGTTCGCAGGCTTAGAGGCTGATGTGAACGACACAACGACGTTTATAAATTCATTAAGTACCGCCGAACAAAACACACGATCACAAACATAGAGAACGCTGGTCAAGTACGGGAATATCCGAAAATTAATGTACCTTTATTCTAAATATTATAACACAGCCCCATTATGTCATGGGGGCCTCTTATTTGAACAAAATGCAATGTGTAAACCCGAAGTTTACTAACGGTGACTCAGTAAACGTACCCTTCGTAACGCGACAGATATAGAGGCGGTAGCCCAGTTCTTCCCTTACCTGCCGAAGCAAATCATGTGTCACAGCTACACATGCAGATATTATCCGTCCTCGCAGCTTGTTTAGATTGGCAAGTGTCCACACCAAGTGCAGTTTGTACGGCTTAAATATCAGCAGCTTGTGAAGAACATCCCAAACCTTGGAGCGGGATAACTGAAACTCGCGGCTAGCACTTTGACCCGACTTGCTGCGGCTGCTCAGGAAGTGTTTCCGAACTCTTTCCACAGTGTCCACCGAGCTCGACGGGCGACCGGAATTTTTACCATTGCACAGGCAACAACTGCCCACGAATAATTGCGCCATCGCTCAACCGTGTTTTTATCAAACAACCACTGAAAGTTGGGCTGAACTGTGTTCACTGGCATTTCAGAAATAACTTCTGCTGTTGATCGGTCGGCGCCATTGCCTACACACACCAAACAACACTCACAGAAAATCTTCCAACATTGCACATGCGCTCGCAATTAGTTGCACGTCTGCCGATCCACCTACTCACAAGCAATCACCAAACATAAAAAGGTACATTCATTTCAGGAGAGCCTGTATATTGTTACAACTAGTAATGAGGGAAACCGCCTCGACGTGTTACGAAGGACAGGAGTCACCAAGAAAGAGATAAATTAGCGGAACTACTACACCTGCGTGATTATCAGATCATGTAGTTTGACTTCGATGTAGGCTCAGAGTGTTTATGTTGAAACAGAAACATAATACATCGTCAGCAGCCAAGTTGAACACCGCGCAAATACACTTCACTTGAAGTGCGTGACCAGGTGGACGAATTTTAAGCTTCCAACGACAACAAGTGCGGAAGAACTAAGGACGACCCAGGAACGCGCATCAGTCATCATTCTTGCCTCTAGGTGCAAGTCATTGTACTGAAGTGCTATATGCTTGCTGATAGCTCGCCTCTATGAAGTATTCAATGGCGACCCTATTGTTTATAGATTAGCATTCATGATTAATGTGAGCTATACGCATTTTTTCCTTTTTAAGATCCCGCAACAAGTTCACCTAAAAAACGTGAGGTAATATGATTTTACTATACTTTAACAACGAGGTCTTAATAGCCGTTGAGGGTAAAGTGAGGTGTAGGGGAAAACACAAAAACCATGCCCGAGACGTATTTCGAAACCATGACCTCTCGCAACGTAGACCGACGCCTGACTACGCTACGAAGACCGGTTCCTAATAAAAAAAAAACCGCAGGAACTTCGAGTTACGCAATTTTCAGTCGCCAGTAAATGAGGTTCAGAGATAACTGACATACCTGAGATGGGAACCCACGCGTGTAAATTCCTCTGAAGGATATTCCAAAGCAGACATCACTGACGTTGAGCAGTGTTTGAACAAACTTCCTTGGACTGGAGATTTGCACATCTCTGCGGTCCAGTGCAGTCTATGCTCTTCTGATCCACAGTTTTGTGAAAGTAATTTTCTTAATCTTAAACAAAAAAATATATTATAAATCGGATTGACAGTTTTTATTTGTTATTTTTTAAATAGTTTTTGTCTTGACATATATTTTTTGCAGGCAAGAAATCATGCGGTTTCTACTAGTAAGTGAATTTGTAAAAATGTCGTTGATTACATTATTAGGTAAAATCGTAGTATTTACTGTCTTGAAAAAATTATCCTATACGGGGAAAACTTTATTTAAACAAAATTTTCAATACATATTTTCGAAATTTGCTCTTATTTAGTATAGAAAAATAATTGCCGCGGAAACAGTAGGAACACGAGGAAATTGTCTTAAGAGCCCTGTACATCTGGCGCATGAGAAATGTTGCAACGTGTTAGAATAATTTTTAAGAAATAATACTAAACGTGCGTTCGATATCTTTATCTACGAAATAATAACACATTTAAAATTTTTGTTTTTATATTTTTGTTTTTTTATATAATAAGCCCAGAAACGTAGATTCAGGCACAGCCATCTTTAGTAGAAGGCCGCGGCCTTAGATTTGACAACCCTGGCAGGAAGGGTAATTTTATCTCTTCTTTTATCTATCCAAATGCAATGGCTGTACCTGGTTCGTTATTCTGCTCTACGTACCGGCGAATCAGGGGAAGTCACTGCCTTTGGCGAGACAATGAAGTGTTAAAATGACCCTTCCTGCCCGGGTTGCCAGATCTATGGCCGCGGCCTTCTAGTAAATATGGCTATGATTCAGGGCACCTCAAAATGTCTAAAAATTGTTTTTTTAAAACCGCTGTCACGTAAAATACACCAATCGGAATCGAAAAAAAAATACAGAATCTTGAGCTGGAGTTTACTAAGAACTTTGCGTAAATACAAAAGTATGGTAACCGCTTAAAGTCCCATAGAAATAAACCTACGACCAAAACACTGCACGACAATTTTCGCGCCCCGCACATAAGGGCGGCTTGCTGTTGGCGCACGAAGCAGTACAGACCTTACCGTCTGCCTGTTGCAGTTCCTCAAACGCTGAATATAGTGCCTACTGTCTATGAATCTTAAGGGGAATGCACATGCGAAGAAAGTTACAAACACGAAGCTGATATCAGTTTTCTTCTCGTGCGTGCCGATAACAAGGATGGTGTTCTGTGTGGATGCGCGTGTTTGAACCAGGGGTGTGGGAATTACGCGCCAGGACTCGACTGCGTATGGACAACCCCGGCTCCGCCTGGCGCACCGATGGCAAGATGGAGAGGGATGCGCGTATTAACACGTACACGCCGAGCGCCCTGGAAACATCATAAATCATAGTTTAAAAGGGTTTCCCGCCGCCGTCTTGTCTCCCCCCGCGGGCATGGCGAGGGGGTGGAAGATGGTGAAATATTGGTACGTCTCGATGTTCGCGGAAGCTGCCGCTCAAGGGGTAGCGCGGGCCAATTAACTGGTTGGAGCGAGGCACTCCATCAAGCGATTACACCCTCCCTACCACTCAGCCTGTCTTCCGTGAACAGATAACTGCGCCGTCCATCATCCCCTGTAGTTCACCACGCAACCAGGTCACAGCTAGATCTGCTGCAATCTCTCCTAGTTGTCGTCATATGAGGCGACGTTCTACCCGCCCCAGTGTCATACACTCTGTGCATTAATCCGTGGAGATCCACTGATCAACAGCAGTACTGCACTTATTACGAGACGAGCAGTTTCAGCACATTAAATCAGTAAACATATTCGCTGATTCAAATTTATAGCAAAGAATAAGTGTATAGGTAAAATTTTCACTGATTCTGTTTGAAAGCGGAGTAAAGTATATTGTTAAAATATTCACTGATTCTGATATAAAATGCAAACAAATCATGGGGACAATATTCACACATAAGCGGTGGTTCATCTGCAAATACGCTTCGTAAGTCAGAAATTGGGCTCGTCTACGCGGTGGCAGAATACTGCGCCTCTAAACAAGATTAGTGTAATACAGACACTATGCGCACTATCAGTGGCACATTAAAAATTCACTCCTACTGCAGGAATACAATCCTTGAGTTACATACCATCACTATCATTGGAGATGCATCCATAATATTCTCTTCTTAGATAGTAGCACAAGATTAACAGTAACTCTCAGCTACCCGTACAAATAATGACCTGCAGTGCAGTAGATTTAAACCAGGAAGACTACCACTAATCACAGATAAATAACTGATGATTTCAAACTTCGCCATCCACAATGCCTTGAAACAATACTGGTAAGAGCACTTCCAACAGTAACGTCATATTACAGAGAAGCCTCCAGGTTTCAACCAATCATGTAAACTATGTACGACATTAAACACAATAAGCACTGGCTATAGAAGAAATGCTGACAGCTTCCATAAAATGTGACTGCGGCACTGACAAGCAAACAACCCGACACATACTGGTATAATATCCAACAAATCGAGCCTAGAAGGAACTCTTCACCAACTTTCTTCAGCAACATTGAGTCTATTAATCATATCTGATGTCTGGATGTTAATATGTAATATAAAGTATGTATATTCTTCATGCATGTGTGCGTTATATATGTTGACATTGCCACTGTATGAATACACACACGCATATATATGACAAAAATTTACGTAAATAACGCTTGTAATCCAATTGCTTGTTTTACGGTAACGTTTACTCGTCAATGAGTACGTTAATCTATTTATTGTACAGGATATAAAATAATTTAACACCCAAACTTTGCGAGGTGGGTTTATTGAAAAGATAATTACAAAATACAGATGTCGCTGTCAAATAGATGTTAACGGGTACGATGCCTGAAAATTGAGTTTAAAAGTAGTATTTTGGCAAAATACCGAAAGTTACATGAAATTAAAAATTCAATTATTTGAGCAACGTTAAGTGTTACTGAACTGAGCCTGCAATAAAATCATACTTTTAATTACCCCTTCCCTTTGTTTCTTTATTAATGTAAAAATGGTGATCATCTTATTATATCATTCTACTCTTTTAACCTGATTTTTCAATCACTTAATGTAATCTTTTCGAACATTTCAACCTAACGAAGGTGAAAGGTCATCTTGTTTCACGTATCTGGAATGCATGTTTACAAGAAACATGTCTCGTATGAAGATATGAAATGCTACATACATCAACCAGTCATACGCCGTGCTCTCAGGGAAATGCATTCTGCACTAATATTATTTAAAAACAAACCGCAAAATCCAGACAAGTAAGCCTAGATAGTGACATGAGTGATGTCAGTTTTATGAACAGCGTTTAACAAAACGTTATACGCTGTATACTCATTTCAGTTCTCCACAAACTACTAAACAATATTTGTTTCCTACAGGGAAAACTGCGAAGATGATCTTAGTTCAGAATATTACAGAAAAATGTATAACCGAGGTACAATACACTTTCATCTTTAAAATTGAATAAAACAATAATAGGATTACCACTGGGTATCTCATAGAGGTGAGATGTCGGCGAGGAGAATATACGCCAGTTACAGTGACTTGTGGCTAGAGGCGAGGATGTGTCGTGTTGCGCGCGGTATGTCGTCCTTACCGCTCTAGTCGGACAAAAATACGCTCAACCGTGTGGCTGTCATAAGGAAATTAGTTCACACCATTTTTGTTCTATAATTTTGAAATTTCTGCAACAAATTTTATAGAAGGAAGTTTCGCTATAATTTTTACCTGATATGACATTGATATTACATTCTTAAACGTTATCGAACTGTTAAATTTCCACTGCCTTCGTTTGACTAGCAGCCTTAGGGAGGAAAGCAAAATTTTCCTGCGGGTAAAAATGATAATAGAGTATGTAACAACAGTCTTAAGTATGCTCAATGCAGACAACGTATTAAAGTTATACCTCCTACCTTGTCGAGGCCTAACAAGTAATAAAAAATTCTCATGGCAGATAAAAAGCAAAAAAGTATTAACCCAAAACGGTAAGTAAAGATATTCAGTAACCGGGTAATCTGGGTGATTGTATATTAACTTACACTTTTGAGGCCTAGAAGTTCTGAAGCTGTAAGGACGTCACAGTATGCTTATCATCCTTCACTCTAGCCTCTAAGCACAAGTCACGTAAACTGGCGCGCAGTCTTCTCGCCGATAATTTGCCTCTGTGAGATATTTACTGTTGACCCTATCTTTATATAATAAAATATTAAATATAAAGGTTTATTGTTCACACATACACCTTTTAAAAGATTGTGCTCCATTACTTTCATACCTAAAAGGTTTACAAAACCTAAATACGGCAGCTGTAGAATAAACTTTAGATATAAATGCAGGACCTGAAGTGAGTATAGAAGCGTGTAACGTTGTTATTCCTAAGCACACGTAAGTTACGCATATGAATAACGTTGTAACGGCCGAAGCTGCGCATATCGCCAGGACAGACGACCAGCTCGCCACAGGAGAGATGGAAGAGATGGACCAGGATGGCGGCAAGTGCATGGTCGGCGGGAATGGAAGGTCGGACGTCACAGAACAATGTTGGATGCTCGTGGGAGAGACGAACAATGGGCAACTAGCATGCAGGATTCGCGCTGGGTCAAAGGTCGTCTAGCCCGAGCCGGCATATAACTACGGCCTCGCTTTTGTGCGCTATGCTAATTCTATGTGGATGTGTCTACCCCTCCACCGCCCGCACGTCTGCTTATAGTCTTCCATACTATGCTGCTGCTCTGGACTTCGTATTACGTGTCCGTGGCTGTCTCTACTGTCTGTCCTTACGTAATAACTAGACAATTACGCTGTTCTTTTGTTAGATGACCACACTGAACGCGGTTATATTGGTGACAATAATACGAAATTGTCTACTGTACCAAAAAGAACTCTTTTGTGTACACCCCTCCCCCTAAAAAAATACCATAAGAGTTGAGGCCTACAATATGGCGTGATTCAATGTGGTCACGCAGAGAGATTGGCCGCTAGCATAAAGAGATTTACAAAATTAAAAACTTAACTATTAACACTTAAACAGTAGGCCTTAAAATTTTTCCCATCACGTTGATTTGAATCGAAGCATACACAATTACTTCTTAAGTTAGGCACTGTAAATCGTAATTTTAGCCAATCCGAGTACAGGTCGGTGTTCCAATGATGTCATTCACTCGATAACCGGCATCTTGCTTTAAGTGGTCGTTCCAGTGTTTCAGGCGCATGAATGCAACACGCATTAACCCATATAAATCAAGGCTAGTTTTACTATCACTATAGCAGTAAGAGTATTACACATATCAGTATAATCATTGCACTTTATCAAAGACACAGTCGTTCTTACGTTAGCAGCGTTCTGCAAAATGTAGTATACCAAGCGGTTACATTAAAAACCTAATACAAAAAAATGTTTTGTGAAATTTATGGTCTGCCATTCTTTATACTTGACTTCGGCAAACACAGCGAAAATAAGAACGACTGTCCCTTTCATAAAATACAAAGATAATGTTGATATGTCTAATTCTTGTATTGCTACAGCGAAGATAATATTAACCTTGATTTATATGGGGTTAACGCGGGTTGCTTACGTGCGCCTGAATCACTGGAACTGCCTCTTAACCTATAAAATACATACAAGACGGCAACAAGATGGGTTATTTTAAAGAAAATAAATATAATTTGCTATGTAATTTAAGTTTTAAATCTCTGTATATAAAATGAAGTGCCCTTCTCAATCTTTCACTCATCAACGCACAGCCCAAGCCGTTGGACCTAGCAACGTGAAATTTTCAGCATAGCTTCCCCTCACGGCGCAGGCACTCACTAAGGAAGGATTTTTTTGAAAATATAAAATCAAATGGGTGAAAAGGGGCAAAACATGTTTTCGCAAAATTTTTGATAACTCTCTAACCTGATGATACATTGTTAAAATTTTACTTCAAAACATAGCCTAAACATATGGGTATTTCATAATTTTTCGATTATTTGAATTTCGGAAATTAAGGGGGTGAAAAAACGTTGAATGTGTTTTCAATAAATCCTCTATTTATCTTAAAACAATTAAGATATCGATGTGAACTTTGCATCAAAATGGCGCTCATGTAAATGTCTAAAAAGTAGTTTTAGGATTTTTTAAAATTCATCCTTGAATGACGGTAACAAATTGAAAAAGGTTTTCAGTTAATCATCCGTATTTCCTGAACCATTTGAGATATCGAGATGGTTTGTGCTTTAAAATGAAGCTTACGTAAATACCTAAACAGTATTTTCAGGATACATTCTCGTTTCTTTAAAGTTTGCGTACGCAAATATATATAAACCAATTTAAGGTTATTCGCAAATTAAAGATGTACAGAGAATATAGTAACACCATCTTTTAATACGTAATTAAAAGCTAGTTACTCATTTCTATAGTACACGTGGGCGAAACCACAACGGGACAGTTACTTGTAAATATATGAAGAAGCTCGTTTACATACTTCGCAATTGTTACTTCCTCAATATTTTACATGAATATTTTTAACCATAGCCTTTGGTAAAAACAACACAGCAAATAATACAATATTGAAAGTCGGTTCCTATTCGCTGAACTTAGGCAGTAACTTCGCTATTGTGCACACTCAATTTTTGCTACTCTGCTGTTTACTTCTTAAGTCTACTTCTTACCGTTTAAGTTTTTAACTGTGTAAACTCCTTAAGTCTTGTTCCCTCTGGTCTGTTTACACGGGTCGTAGAATGTTCAGGGTAAAGGAAGAACTTTTGAAACCCATATTACTTATTTCTTTCAGATAATGTGTAGTTAACTGTCATTATTTAAAATAAACAAGGCACTCTAGGTAATAATCTAAGCGTATACATATGAAGTACTGTACTTTCTTTACGTCAGAGGCCTCAGTAAGAAATACTTTTAGTAATATGCTGCGCGCCAACATTGTACAACTGCTTGACATCACATACTACTCTACCTGCCTGGGCTTGTAAACCACAACGTCAAGGGTAGCGCCTACATGTACAGTACGTTACATGTTCAGAAGTAACGGAGTTACCTATAAGAGCAACCATTAAGTGCACATCAAATGAACTCAGCAGCACGAAGTGTCAAGCATCTTACTAGCGTGAATGATTCCCGTCTATCCATTGTTACTATGGGACTCCAAGCGGTGGAAAGTCTGAAGTAAAGTTCAGTGCACGTTTATATATAACTTTCATATGTATGGTTAGTACATTTGTAAGTCTGGAAAAGCCGTTTCTAGTTATGTTGGAGAGTTTCGAAACAGTGTTTTGATTGAACATGGTGTCTTGACAATGACATTTCATGCTCGGCCGAAGCGTGTTTTCATTTCACATATTGATATGATAGGTACATGTGGAATAACTTCGTATAAAACGTATATATATATATATATATATATATATATATATATATATATATATATATATATATATATATATATATATATATATATATATATATATATATATATATATATATATATATATATATATATATATATATATATATATATATATATATATATATATATATATATATATCACTTCTAAACGAATATTCCACTAAACTAAAATTATTGTAAGAAATATTCTTTACAATCAACGGAAATAAAACTATTTTAAATAACATACCTGCCCGTAACAAATTTTTGAGAAACATGAACTCCTTCAAAAATAAATGGGCAAAAACGGAATCGTACAACCGGAACATAGCAGCACTAGTTTGAACTTAGGCAATGTTTACCACACATAAATTAATGAGACCACCTTGGGAATCTGCTTAGGAAAGTACAACGAAACAATTACTCACGAATTTAGTATAGCAACTACACGTATTCAGGTGATATTATTCTTGATACCAGTGTGACCTATATATCTTACTTGATATATTGCCTCTAGAATCTGGCAAAATTTCAATAAATGACGTTAATTAAGGGGACTATATACCCAGACCCTATATAATCTGCTGCATTTGAATGTCTGAACCAAGAGAGGTGTGCAAGCTTCTCGTATCACTGTTTTCTTTCTACAAGACTTAGAGCGGTGAATCTTTAGCGAAGCCCAGTGCATGTGTTATTGAAGCTGAGGGCCCCAGGGAGAACACTGGGGTTATTACTAGGAGAAGGTGAGATTGCGTACTTTAGCCATTACCTTCATCACATGGATAATAATGTTAAGACTAACACAACACCCAGTCCTGAACCAGGGGCAGGAGAGGTTACATCAAATTCGCACCAAACTAACAGGCGTGTTGCAATATCTTAAATAATATATCCGTCGTAAAAATAACATGCATATTAGTTCAGTTACACGCCTTGCAAGAAAATCACAATGCCTGCATATGTTTTAGGCGTTACAACATACACTAATTGTTATGTACGATTTTCTCGACAACGGCAACTCTAGCAACTTTCGATAATACAGCCTTTTTTACTCATTTTCTCCACCGGTTTGATATTGTGTAGCAGAACATGAATTACAGTGAAGTGTTCCGAAGTTAGAAACAAAAGAGAGGTGTGGTTTTCCATTTGATCAATGAAGGACCAATGACCTTACCAAACTAAATTACGTAGATTCAAGCGAAGTAATTTATTAGACACTGTACAAAGTTTCATTATTTTATATTAAGCAGTTTTCGAAATTGTAATTAAAATGTAATTTGAAAATTTATTTTCAGGGTAGCGTTACTCACACAATATTCACTTTACGGATAAATTGAAAAGACAATTTTACATGGTTCTTTGTGATCTATCCCCACATGGAATTAACACACTCCGTTCTGACTCATCCTGTATATATAGTGTATGACAATAGTTCATGTTTACAATTAGAATCTAAGGAAAATTTAACAATAAGAAAGAGTTTACAATTTTTAAAGTTAATACATGATAATGTTCAATTTTAAATCATTTCAAGGGCAGGCTTTGTTTCATCGTGAAAGTCTTTCAGCCTTCCAGAATAGAAAATTACAGTTCATATACTGTAAATTGTCTTCCATACATGACGCGGTAAGTTTATATATTTCTCAGCGACATTATCCTTCCATACCTTTTACCACTTATTTCTTATTAATGTAAATAACTCCTAAATATTTTGGAAAGTTTCGATGGTAGTTATAATTAAAGACGACATTGCATTTCATATAGGCCATTCGGTTGTCTAAATACAAACAACTAACTTCAGCCTTGTTTAAAGTTCTGGTGGTGTCTTCAGCAGCAGCATGCGAGACATATTGGACACACATACACGTGTGTGTAGGTGTGTGTGTGTGTGTGTATACTAGAATTATATTATATATATATATATATATATACACTGACATATCTATACATAGTCACTCTGAAAATAATTCTGTCCATTTTTAACTAACGCATCGTGGCCAGCACAAGTGGCCATCAGCCATTAAAAGAAAAGTAATAAATGGTTTCCGGTTTGGTGTAAAATGTCCAAATTTTTATCACTTATATGATGGAATTTTTAATGAATTTGATGCGTTATTTTCACTTTCTGCGAGATTGCGAATACACAGCATATAGATACTTCCCGAACTTACAGCCTCATCTGCATGATTAAATTTATTCCAGTTTCTTGCCGTTAACAAATATATGAGTTTAAAATGTATCTATTTATTTTACATATTAGTTTGGCTGTATTATCTACAGTCAATTATTGCAATGTACTCATACGACCAGAATTTGTTAAAATGTTATTTTATTTTCACAATCCGTCATGCACTTACAAACTGTTACACAAAGTAAATGAAAGAAAATATATGTATGGCAGCTCGTATTTTATAAATAATGTACATATTTTAATATAGCAATATGTACGTAGTGTGGCACTTGTATTTTTGGAAACAAAATTTGAATTCCTGTTGTTTAATAACTGTCATTTCTGTCTTGTCTACAGATAACAAGTTAGTAACGTCCAGTATAAAATATTTTGAGAATTTTTGCATCAACTGTAATAAAGAGGATGTGATGATTTCTGCATTCTCGATGTTATAACATTTCTATATTGTTCTCGTGCTTTTGCTTAGCACTTATAAATGGAATCAGGGGATATTTTCTTATTATCAGTGATTTCCGACTGATTTAATTTCTTATAACTGCTCCATCCTGAATCAGTGATAAGCTACTGGTACACAATTGATATGGACTTATTCTGTTTAAGAGAGCACATAGTTACTTACTTTAAAGAACGTTTCTTTCATATATCGTAGATTCCATTTTGAGAAATAAAAGTTTTGTAGCCTATAAGGTAATGCTCGGTAGTGCGAAGAACTGAAAATATTTATAACAGAATGTTTTCAAAAATGCGATAACGTGTGAACTTTTACGACGCGTAAACGTGTTGCACAGTTTGCCTACACAAAATAATATTGATTTTGGCTTGATTTCGTAACATTATAGCTTATTAGCGTGCAGAAAACGTATTAAATTGGCGGGGTTTGTTGGTACGAGGTAATTAGGGTACAAATAACATAAGTTAGTGACAAAATAATGTAGTCGTTCTATGGTATCGTTTTAGGGTTGCATTGGAAAAAACGTACTGAAATCATCGTGAAACTATCAGGCATAGGAGCAACTAAACAAATTAGCTTTGCCGCCAAGAAAATTCTTGGTTAAAGTCTGCAGCATTGTGTATATAAAGTCAAGTTGCTATTTAAATAGTTTTGAAGTAAATCGTAGTGGTGAAATAAGTTGCTGTTTATTGACACGAGGTTTTTTTTTTTTTTATCTCCGATGGGCAGTAAAAATGCAGGAATGAATTCTAATATGCTAATAAGCTACCGTAAACCGGGGTTACTTTGACTTAGCGGGGTAACTTTGACAACTAAAAATTTTGGTTATTATGTTATTTATTGACGAAAGTTACAAGCATTAGCTATAAGGATAAAATTAATTATTTAAAATATTCTGCTCAGATAATCTGTTTATTTGCCAGAAAACCCAAAAACAAATATGTTAAAGTGTCAAAGTAACCCCGAAAAGTGTCAAAGTAACTCCAGTTTACGGTACGTATCAACGTAATAAACACGCAGATTAAGACACGTATACCAATGAACCATCTTTACAATATCCTCTACAAAGAAAGTTGTCACCTACCTACTGAGCTATTCTTTTCTGCGCAATTATAATTCTTTACGGTTAGCTAAATAGCACCAAGTTATCTTTTTCTTCGTTGTAACTGTGCTGATTTATTGTTTTACTGCTGTGATAAAATTTCAAGAGCAATAACATTCTAATAACGGCGACGAATATATAGGCTATCTACATTACATGTGCTTAGCGAAGTGCAAATTTTTTTATGCTTGACAGCGTTATATTTATTTTTACAGAGTTTTTTTGCGGAAGTACAGATGCTGCATTTCAGCATACGTGAAAACAGATGCTGTTCATTCGAGATTAGATTTTTTTTATTAAAGAAGGAATAATTAAAATGTGTTGGTTGGTGCACATCCGGAACAGCGTTCCATTTTCACAGGATGTAACGACGCATGCGGATTCGAACACAACGAGAAAGCTGTTTTATAAATCACACTTGTATTTTCCAGATGGCATTTGTAAAAATGTTTCCACCGCGGGTTTCCTTGTTTGCTGTTCACGCGTAAAAAAATACGTTTTCTCTATTTAGAGCCGCGTTATACACTTTTATTTAATGTTTTACTACGTCATGTCAGTTAATATATATATTTTTTATCACCAACGAAAACTGGCATGAAGGAGGCTGATGGCAAATATAACGTTTCCCAAAAATTGATATTGAACTAAGTTTGAAGTTTATATAAGAGCCTGTGTCATAAAGATATTGTTTAACATCGTTACATTATACCTGACTGCAGTTTGCTGTATGTGCTAGATACTTAATGCAATTTTATTAAAAGTGCTAAATTTAACTTATTTTCAGAACGTTGTGGGTACGATTTATATACTATCAATTAGATTGCCTGCAACTTCGTTCGTACAGATTTAAACTTAATGTCTAATTAAGTCGTGTAAATTGTCGGTTTAAGAACTCCAAATTATGCTAGGTAGTTCGTAAAAAAAATATATATATATATATATATTTTTTTTTTTCTATGTATTAGTTATTCCCCACGACTTCTTTCACGCTGTTTTCAATTTATTGCTTCTTTGAATAGTGAAAAAGTTAGTTGATATACTCGAAATAATGTAATGTTATTCGCAAAAAAAAACACATTTTTATTTGCAATACACGCTATAAAACTAAATTACTAAAAAAAAAAAAAATAATTTTTTTCAATAAATGATTCTTATAAAAATGTTTTAATACTTCAAATGGCATAAACGAAGTACCAATAATTATAAAATATTAAGAAAATAAATGGCGGTAGTTTTTTTCTGTTTTATGTATATACATGGTGTAACAGAAATGATGGTCAATAATTCACACATGGAAAGTACTGGTCAAAAGAAGCTACAAATGTCCAATAAACATGGGCCCGGAAATCAACCGTTGTTGCAGTTGATCAGTATGTAGCAACACATGCAATTGCTAATCTTTAAAGAAGGTGTTCAAAATGTTGCCCATGCGTCTGAATGCAACATTGAACTCGTCTCAGAAACGAGTTGCGAATCCTCTCAGGCAGTCCTGGTGTATTCTGTAAATGCTGGAAGGCTGCTTCAATCCGCAAGCATAATTCTTCAAGAGAGTTGACCTCAGTAGCATAGACCAGGCTTTTGACATGACCCCACACACAGAAATCCATGGGATTTAAATCCGGTGACCTTGGAGGCCATGGCACAGGTCCTCCTCTACCTATCCAATGTTGACAATACCGTCGAGTTAGAAGCCGACGCACACGTAATTGAAAATGTGCTGGAGCACCGTCATGCATAAACCACATGTTCAGGCGTTGGTTCAGTGGAACATCATCATCATGAAGCAGATCTGGAAGTACAATACTCAGAAACTGCCTGTACCGATCTCCGGTTAGTCTCTGTGGTAGGAAGTGTGGTCCAATTATGCGGTCTCCGAGCAGTCCGGCCCAGACGTTCAACGAAAAACATTGCTGATGTCGTGACACGTGTGTCGCATTAGGTTTGACATTGGCCCTAATGTGACAGTTATGGTAGTTGAAAATGCCGTCACGGGTAAACCCAGCTTCATCCGTGAACAGAATAGTACTTACAAACAGGGGGTTCAAAGTATACTGTTGTTGCATCCATTGGCAGAAATTCTCTCTAGGAGGGAAGTCTGCATTGTTGAGAGCTAGCACACGCTGGAGATGATGCGGAAACAGTAATTGCCGATGTAAAATCCGCCACACACTCATATGACTCAGCCCACGCTCCTGGATAGCAATCCTCCTTGTTGAAGTACTCGGACGTTCGTGTACAATGTCTAACACCCTTTCCTCAACATCAGGTGTTATGGATCTGGGTCTACCTTCTCGTACGTGATGTGCGAAACTCCCTCGTTCTCGAAGTCGCTGATGTAACCTCGTAAATGTACGTCTGTCGGGCTGCCTGCGGCGAGGAAAAGCTTCTTCATACAATCGTGCAGCCTGAAGTGCACTGCCATTAGCTTTGCCATACATGAAGTGCATGTCAGCGTACTCTTCATTAGTGTAACCTCCGTCCATGGTGCCTTTACTTTCGTAACTGATTGTCTGTACGGCACAGTGCA